>QQSS02255580.1:0-20336 GCA_003687565.2 Craspedacusta sowerbii | reverse complement strand
ATCTATCTATCCATCTATCTATCTATCTATCTATCTATCTATCTATCTATCTATCTATCTATCTATCTATCTATCTGCCAATTTTTCAATTTCTGCATATCAGGTACATGCCCTATGAGCTACTTCCTGTGCATCTGTTGTAGAGCCGTTAGCCATGATAGTTGAGTATGTTCCGGGAGGCGACCTTCAGACTTTTCTGATCAAATCCCGGGGATATCGGAATCTGGAGCAGGGCGACTTGAAGAAGATTGAGACGGCGGAGCTTAGCTTTTTGACAGAAAAGCAGCTCCTGCAGTTTTGCAGGGAAGTGGCTCAGGGAATGGATTTTCTGGCGTCAAAAAATGTTAGTACAGATCGGCTTTCATGGCCTGCACTAGTATTTCAGTAGCGGTTGGTGAAAAAGTTTTTCTTTTTTTCTTTTTGAGTCGAAGGAAGCCAATTTTTGCTTAGGAAAACGTTCTTTGCCCTAGTTAAGGTTTCTAGATGAAAAAAAAAAAAGGATCCTTTTAAACTGCATTTGTGATGAAGACATGTTTCGAGTTGCGTTCGGGACTCTTTCTTCGTTGTAGATTGTGCACAGAGACCTTGCTGCCCGGAACGTGCTGGTTGGACGAGGGAACAGATGTAAAGTGGCTGACCTCGGTCTTGCACGAAGGCTAAACGAACAGGGATTGTACAGAAGAGACAGAGAGGTAAAACAAAAATTGCTCCAGTCATGCCATGTTAAGATGTGCGTTTTGCTTTTTCCAGTCCATAATATTTTTCCAGAAAGAAACTGCTGACCTAGCCCACCAAGAAATGCTGCCGCAGTTGGTTGGCAACCAGGTGCCAGCTACATTCATGTTCTAAAAGTCGATAAACATGGTGGTTGGAAGGTGGAAACCTGTATAATAAAGATGAATCGTAAATAGGATATTTTGCTAAGCTTACCTTTTCGCTCCCATCCTGAGGGCCAGTAAGTGAACAAAGATCTACGTTTGGGTGCCTCAAAAAAATTTTCCTATTTTGTGTTTCGTTTGTTGTTGTTTTTTTTTTTTAACTAGAAAGCTTCCATCGCCGTTTTTACATACATAATTCTTCACGGTTCGTTTCTTTACATGTGATTCCTATTTCTCTCTGCCGCCTGTGACGCGATCTTCGAGGATTTGCACAGCTAGTGCTTCGTTTCCATTTCAACTGTCTGTGGGGGTCTCCTCAAATGATCAATGCACATTATGTGAGTGTCTTATATGTTTTCCCGACGTCCTATACATCAAGCTATGCTCTAATGTTTCCATCGCTCACTCGGTCGCAATCGCTTTAGTGGAGGGCAAAATTTAAAAGTACTTCAAGGCCTATAAGTTTCAATAAGCAGCTAAAGTTAGGGTTCCGGTTTGTTAGGCAAGTCGAGTCCTGTTGCCTTTGTTCTTCTAGAATGATTATATGGATAATGGAATGATTTCTGCACCTCATCCGCTAACCGGATATTTTTAGCCGGACGTAGGAACAGCACAAGCATGCTGGGTCGCAATGACTTGAGGTGGAGCTAGCTTGCATATTTACCAAAGGAGGACCTATCGTTATTGATAAACTCTCAAACGTGCAGAGATACGTGCTGCTAAAATAACTTAACGTATTTATGCAAGCGCGCGGAATATTGGAAAAATAACTAGTAAGGCAGTGATCACACGGAAATTTACCCAAGGCGAACGCAGAAAAGTTGTGGTGTGTATACGCCATGATAGTTTAATTTGTTCCGTTAGCGCAACAGTTATTGTAAACACGCAATCTGCGACTAGGGTTCTAGATCACAAGGCACCTGCGACTCGTTATTGGGCCATTGGTATTATTGACGTAAATACCAGCGAATTGAAAATTTCTAGAGCGGGCTGGAGTAGAAAGATCCTGGGTGATGCTGGTATTAGGGAGGTTAATTGTAAACTGGTTTGCAGTATGCAGTTACATACCGCTACTACTAAGTGAAACTGCGGTCCAGAAATGCAACTGGCTCGTCGTGATTCGTTAGGTTAAGTCGTGGGCGAAGTTGCTCTTCGTACAAAAACCAATTATATAAGGAAATAATTTGTAGTTTCTTACAAATTTTACTCGAAATGGGTTCCCCTTGATTCAACTCTCTGTTCTAGGCAAAGTTACCAGTCAAGTGGCTACCTCCTGAGTCGATATTTCAAGGGCGTTCGTCTGTGAAGAGCGACGTGTACGCAGCTTTAAATTATTATTTTCTTCTATCCCGACGTTTTCCGTGGTCGTACGTAAGCTCTTCCCTTTGAACTGTTAGTCATCATGGTCTACGATCTCGGCACTATGTTATTTCCTGTTTGTTTATTTTGCTAAATGTCTTCGTCTCGTTTAGCATTAATGATTGTTACTTTGCATTGCGTAGTTGAAGTGTGTTTAAAGAAACTATTTATTTTCTGGGGTTACTTTGCGGTTCGTTCGGGGGAAGGCAAGTCAAGCTTATTGCTCCTTTCCCGCGGTAGCCTGCTTGTTTCGCTTACTGCTTAGCTTGTTTCGCCACGTTACGCCGCACTTTAGATAGCTCTGCGCCTTAAATTATTCGTTACACCAACATTGCCGTACAAAGAAGAAGTACTGCTGCTAATGTAATGAAATCATTCGATTAACCGCTCGTTTTCTGCTACCTTTGTTTTTTGATCCTTCTACTGTAGGTGGGCTTTCGGCATTGTGATATGGGAGATCATGACCATTGGTAAGTGCGACCGAACGGCTAATAGGGAACGTATGGCGAGTGACGTCGTAAGAAGGGTGGAGGTCTGGATCGCTACGTGGAGGCTCTCTTCATTGGTCACTCCTTCGTAGCGCAATTTAAGAGCTTCTTTCCCGTTGTTGTCAGGTCTGGCCTGGATGTATTGATTTTGAACTGGTGGCATGGCACCTGCCAGTTTGTGGATCCTCCCATCGACAACACGGTTCGAGTTTGGTTGTGGCGCAGCATTTATTCCGAACGCTCCGACCTTCATTTTTATTTTTTGTTTTTAGTTATGCCGCCTTTCTTAGTTTTGTAGTTGGCTCGCGCACTTGTGTATATCGTATTTTGAACGATTGCCTAAACAGGAGGGGTTCCCTATCCGGAATTCAAGTCGCGGGATATACCGGAGAAACTGAGGGAGGGCTACCGAATGCCAAGGCCTGAGTTTTGCAGAGGAGCCGTGTAAGACGTCTTTTATTCCCCTGTTGTTATTTCTAATATTCTGGCGTTTTTCAACTGGCATTAGTTTATCTTGCCCGTATTATAGAAGTAAATGGTGCTAACTTTCTTTTTTCAAGGTACGCGACAATGTCTTTGTGTTGGCAAGAACTTGAAGATCTGCGACCGTCCTTCCTACAGCTTATTGACATAATTGCTGACTTAGAGAGCCAACCAGGCGTAAGTTGTTTCGTCTTATTTGCTGTGTGATGTAGTTTTGCGTAAGTGGTTTTGTCATATTTAGCGTATAGGCCAACCGGACATAATCGTTTCTGCCTTCTTTGCTAAGTTGTTTCGTATTATTTGGTGTTGGCTTTCGCTGGAGGAAGAAAATGCTCAAGTACGCGCACTCGCGATATGGCCACACGTTCGCAAGATCATTACCTCCAGAAATTTTTGTATGACTGATACGACAGTGAAAAGGAATAAATAGGAATCTTGTATGATCTTTTTCTCCTGGATTTTAAGCTTATCCCCTCGCACACACACGCACACACACACACACACACACAACGCAGACAAGCACCCTGTCTCAAATAGGAATCTTGTATGATCTTTTTCTCCTGGATTTCAAGCTTATCCCCTCGCATACAGACACACAACGCAGACAAGCACCCTGCCTCAGCCTCTTTGTTAGGCTTTTTTGATTTCATGAACCCGTCGTTTAGTGTTGTCGTTAAGTTTATTTCGGTTGTGATTTCCGTTGTAGGCTGAATACGTAAACATGGACTCGTACACAGATTCCCAGTACTTGGATCTGCGAGGTGGTTTTGGAGAAGAAGACGGTCTGGAGATGCTTCCGTCCGGAAGCGTAGAGTCTGCATTGTAGACTCATGCAAGCAGAGATTAGACTGCAATTCCTAATGCGGAAAACTGATATCGCGATCTAGTTGATTTAGTCCGGCTACGGGGACGTTTGCTCAACACACCCTACGTCGTCGGCATTTTCCTGTTACGGTGTTCTATCTTGTGCGCTGAGGTTCAAAGCCACTGAGGTTGTATTGGTTTCTTGCAGATGACGAAGGTGAGAAGCTTGGAGGCACCTAATCTACCAGCGAATGAACCAGAGCCAGTTATAATTCTGTGCATGTGATGCAACTGACAAGAATCCGCATAAAATCGAGCTGGTTTATTTGTAAGCAAATGTGAGCTGACTAAGGCACCTGGCTCGCACTTGTGCCATTGCATGAACGATGGGAATGAGGCTGGATGGTTTTTTATTTGTGCCCCACTAACGTTTGTGCGCGTAAGTCTCTCTCTGGCGTTTTAATGATCATGTAACGATTTTAGAATTTGCACTCGCTTAAGATTAAGGCTGGTCTTTACGTGCGAAAGTAACAGACAAAAAAAATAAATAAACAAAATAAAAATAGCACTTGGCAGATTGATGGGCTGATACTAATGTGTGTCAGATTTACCATGCCCGTTTTTTTCTTAACCTATATTCGTGTTTTTTTTTTCTTTTGTGTGCATAAATGTTTTCCCTGCCGTTTTCCCCGCGTGGATTCTGTGCATTAATTAATTTCGGATGCAATTTGTTGACAGCAGTCGCTAGAGTTTTTTTGTGTTGGCTGTTGGTTTTCTGCACACCAACAACAACAACAACAAGCATCTGGATCAGCTTGCGTAGCTTAAGGAAATGCCACTTCCTCTCAATACAGGGTGTAGTCAAGCTTCATTCGATCATCCCCCGGAGGAGGTGCAAACATTTGTGGCACTATTTCTAACCAGGGGGTTCCGATGAGCGATGTTTGTTAAAACCAACAGGCTGGTTCTCATTGTAAACCAGCGTCCCGCCTTCTTTTACCCGCCTAGTCGTCCTGTTTGCTTGTTCTTCGATGCAGTTCTTGGAATTAGTTTGCCGTTTCAGGTGTTGAGTTTCTAGAATTTTTTTACCGTTGGGTGGACCTCTTAAACCCTTTCAAAATTCACATTTTTCCCTGACTCAATTTTTTACTTATTTTACGAGCTATGCACGTTGGTGTATGCAATTTGAATGTAGATAAGTTGATTTCTGTTTTCACTATAATAGCGACAATTTCGAACAGAACACGCACTGGCTGAAGATTTGTTTTACTGTCGTAACCTTCTTTCCTCGATCAGACCTCCTTATCATTATTATTATTATTATTATTATTTTTTTTTTTTTTTTATTTTTTTTTTTTGTTGCTCAGGCCTGGTCACTTATACGATCTAGAGGAACGATAACGTCCTGTTGAGTTAAACAAGAATTGGTAAACGATACAAAAATAACATGCATGGCGTTTGATGTGTTTTTATACGCTGTTGATGCAACCCAGGCGACGAAGCCTCATGGTAGACGGCAGAATGACGGCTAACATGTAGATAGCCAGGTTGGCTTGTATAATGACAGATTCTTTGTTGTAACTTGCGGGTATTGTCTCGAAGTACGTTTATCGTAGCTTCCCGCGTCGCCATTTAAAGTTGTCGTTTATAGGGCGCATATGCGTTTCAGCTAACGCACGCTTATTTGTTACTTAACTTTCAACTTGAATTAATTCGATGCGAGCAATTTTTGTATATTTATGACATGAACCTACAATACGGACTGTTGCAGGCGCTTGAAGAACGTATTTTCATCCACGCTTTAATAGTCTCAGAGGTGAACGGATGCTATTATCTGAGCGATCAAGCTATCCGGGGTAAAAGTACTTCATAAATAACCGTCTCCCTGGTATAGCCGTTTGGAGGTTTCTTGCTTCGCTTCGACCTGCCCATGAAATTACGTAAAGCTTAAGCTTCGTAGAGTCGAGCGTGCTTTGTTTGTTTGGGGTGACGTGAGACCAAGGTACGTGGCCCTTCAGTATAGGGTGGCTGCAGATATGAATGCCCGAAAACCCTGTTGCGCGCAAAATGGAAAGTTTGTCTCGGCGTGATGGCCGGAAACTGGTTTTAGGCAACCGCTACGGGAACGCGGCCAATGTCAAATGCATTTCACAACCAACGAATTGGTCATGTAACCTGTAGGCACTTGGCTGAACTTCAAGCGAGACGAAAGCGAGACGAAAGCATCAGGTTGTCGTGCCGTTATAATTCTCACGTAGTAAATAAAAAAGTGAATTATATAACTCTTATCAACGGCCAGCAGCCTGGCATGAAGATGATGGACAAACTGCAAGCATAGAAAATCCCAAAATTCGAAGTGCTAGATCCGAAGACATAATTTCCCAGCGTGTGTGTTTGTGTGTGTGTGTGTGTGTGTGTGTGTGTGTGTGTGTGTGTGTGTGTGTGTGTGTGTGTGTGTGTGTGTGTGTATTTTCCCCGTCGCATGCTGTTGGTGAATGTTCTCGGTGTCATGAAAGAACTAGGAACTACACTATTTGCTCCCTCAACTCTTTATAGTCGGTCTAGAGCATGGGCATCCGAGAGCAGAGAAGTTCCAAGTTAACAGCAGGCTTTCGTTTGGGCAATTTGACGCAAATAAGAAGCCTATGTATCAGACATCCTCTTCTAACTATCTGCTCAACTCTAACTTTAACCACAAGTAGAGATGATCAGATGATTGGGCATTGCCGTTGGTTCTTCTCATTACAAGTGCACTGCCGACCGGCCCCACCACAACACAGAAACAACAACAACAACAACAACAACAACAACAGCAGCAGCAGCAGCAGCAACAACAATAGTAGGCTGGTAACAGACCAGTCATAATAGTTATTAAGCCTCGTGGCATTGGTTATTAGACATACTTTAATACATTTAACACGCGGTATCATATAAGCTAATAATGCGCTTGACACATGACACCAAGGGCAGGCAATGCAGCGATTTGAAGAACAGGTTTCCGACGATGTATTAGAAAAAATTGTAACAAAGACTTAAAGAGAATTCTTCCTATTGGAGAACGGCGTTCTTGGTCTGAATTAAATGTGCCAGAGGATTAACATACCATTAAATCTCATCTTTAATATCTTTGGTTTTCCCCACGTCAAAGTATACATATAGACTTACCATATTAGGGTTAACCAATTCACTATTTACCTGCTTACACAGACCGTTTCCTCGAATATTTCCATCTACTAGAGCCCTCTCTCTCTCTCTAAACAACATTCAATGCTATACAAGATGCGTTACAAGCAAAACCTCCATGGATTTCAAATTCATTTTCCGGCATCTGGATATAGTCGATTTTTTGTTTTAAAGCTACTGTAAGCATGCGCAAGCTAGACAACTTTGCAATTCAGAGTTTGCCGATCGTAATGTTTGGATTAAGTCAAGACGGGCTGGTAAAGGACGCCATAGTTCACAGCGGTGGCCAAAGTGCCTCTAACTCCAACAACTTGCCGTCAGTACGAGATCGAAACTACCTTACAACAGGCAGCAAGGCAGCGCGAGTTACGTGCATGCGCACTCCAGGACGACAAAATCCCGTATTTTCGTCTGAAAGATTGTTCCATCGCTAGCATAGAGCAGCGAAAGTGGTTTAGTCCTCTTTGGGGCGCAGCAGCTTTGCCGAGGGGCAAGGTTGATTGCTGACTGTATGCTGTTAGTAATTTCATCTTCCTTGTCAGAAATGCAGTCTCCCCTACAGTGGTAGGCCTTGAATTGTCTCGGGAAGATCACCTGATCGAATCCCAAGTTGTCCAAGTCCACGTTAATGACGTCCCGGCAGCAGGTGTCATTTGCGCTAGTGCAGTCAGCTGATCGCTTCTGTCGTTTAAGAAGGGTTGGTTTGCGAAATTCAAGCTCCAGGTATGGCTCAAGAAGCTTTTCTACAACAATGTGAAACCCATTGCCGCATTTTTCGCATTCGATGTCAATATTTAAGTCTTGCTCAATCCCTTTCATTTGCTGCTCCACTAACAGATTGATTCGATCAAATAGGTTTATCGTTGTCCATCCATTTTCAAAAACATCCGTTGAACTTACTACAGTAGACTTTGAGCCATGGCGTTCGACAGCCGACATCTCAGCCTTGTGAGAAGCATTCCTGGCTGCAATGCCGTCAACATACAAGGACAGTTTTGCCACTTGTAGGGACCCTTTGCCAAGTAGTCCGGGTGAGAAAGTAAATCGCAAATGTTTTGCAGCCGGTAGTTTCTTATCCGAGAAAGGCGCTGAAAATGCAAGACAGATCAAAATCCTTTAAAAATGCCTTTCATAACCCATAAACATTGCTGACAGCGATGTCATTTCCCACTTGATAAACAATGGTCTTCTCAGACAAGTGCCTATTCTATAATCCATATCTTTCGAAATTTACGATACCAAACTTCTAAAAAACTTGGCGAGATACTTACTAGCTTTTGGGAACATGAACATTCGCGACGATTTGAAATCATTGCTTTCCTCTGCAACTTCATCAAGGCTGTCGGCAATCTTCTTTGGAGTGGACTTAAGCCCTTGTGAGGTGGACGTGAACTCCTTAGGATTTATCCGGTGAAGACGTCTGATTACTGCTTGCACGGGGTCTGTAAGTTTCTCGACGCGCGTTAAACTGGTCTTTGAAGTATCCATTCCTTTTGGTTTGCCCACAGTCGGCTGGGACGAAACTTGCATTGACAAGAGAGCGGTGCAGACAATCACTTTGATGACTGACATTCTTGTCTATATACATAGATTTGCGTGCATGTATCTAGAATGAATGAAACGATGCAAGTGAAATAACTACGCAAGTAAGTTAGATATTTAGTAGTATAAGTATAAGTTAGTAGATATTTAGAAAGAAAAGCCAACGTTGACACGGTGCATGCATGTTCGTCTACAAACCATGCGACAAGAAATCTGGACTTGAGCTGAAATTTTATCGCAGTCATTATGTTATAGCCAAAACATCAAATAGAATTCAACCCGTGGCGTTCTTGAATTCTTCATTTGCAATCGGTTGACAGTCATGACTGAAACAATGGCACGTGACTGCTTATGTGTATACTCAGTGCTCGTCCGACTCTCCTCAAACAAGGTGAAGTCAGGGAGGAGCGTGACTTGGTCGTGCTGATCTTTGCAAACGCTTTCTGCATCGCTTCCAAAACGCTTCGGCGTATTGCTCAACACAGCAGCGGAGAAACTGAAGTTCTAACCTTCTCCAAGTATGCTTTCGTTTCCTTATGTGCTATAGCGCTTAAAAGTTATATTTTAAATGCTAATGCATCTAATCATGGCTTTTAAAAAACCGCTCCGGCTCTAGACATGCATGTTTTTGAGCAGAAGGACCATATTTGGACAGAAATAGAGTCAGACTGACGGCAAATGACAAGCGAAGAAATCGATAGCTACAGAATCAAGCTCACATGGCTAAACAATAGATTCTGACGTTGATGAGTCGACTCGGCAGTCGGCAGTATTGGCATGTGTCACATCTGTGTTGATATGCACCTGAAAACAACAAGGCGTCCCTAAAAAGGAAATTAAATTTTGAGAGCTACGCCTTAGTCCCGTTCTGAATGAAATTTTCGATTTCCCGATTTCGCTGCCATAATATTATGAATATCTTATCTAAATCACATACTTTTACTTCCCACCGCAAGGTTCGATAACTTGCTCCGCAGCAAAAAACAACGCTCTACAGCTGTCTTCTCAACGCTCCAAGTTTTGAAGTCTTTCAATTCGGCTCAATCTGGGACAAAGATTTTTAGAAAGTACGTTAGCTCTTGCCAAACAACTAGGAGAGCCTCCACGCGGCGGTCGGTGGGCAAGCAGGGTATGTGACAAATTTTTGTGGCTACCCTGTTTGGCGAATCTCCTAAGAAGACCAAACCAGCAACTGTACGACTTCGTCGTCTGCTGGGAAGGCCTCCACGAAGATTGTCTCCTGGCAACAGGACATTGTGCGATGACAGTTTCAGAATCGTGGTAGCATCGACCAATGCGCACCCGGGCAAAGTCCTGGCTCTTCACTAAAAAACTTCAGTTCTTGCTTATAGGATGACTTGCCCAAAAACAACGACCATGCTGCAAGCTTCTGACCGTGCACTCTTGAATTTGAACTATATTTGGACGCCACAACTATTTTTCCGAACACTACCAGAAATTTTGTAATTCAATAATGATTCGTGATTTCGATCAAGCGCTTAATGATGCAAAATCAGCACGGCCCAAGAACCCATCCCACACAGAGAGTCGGACTGGAAGGAAAGGTTGATTTTTCGCGCTTGGTTAAACACCAGGAGTACAATCAATTAATCAAACAATCAATCACTCAACCAATCAATTACATGCACCAACAACATAGACATGGCGTTCATGCCATGAATGCTTCATTTATCCAATACAGGAGAGCAATATGATAATCGTACGGCTATACATATCGTTATCATTCCATTGCGGTTCTATAATTATGATAGTTTTGTGTTTGAAATTGCTTAGAGGCTATTATGGCTTTTAAGCTCTAAAATGACTCAATTTGAAAAGCGGTTGTATTCTCTTTTAAGACTGAGGTCCCAAACAAAGTTTTGTTGAGGCCTCGAACATTTCTTGCATGCGTATCTAAATGCACTTTATTAAGACCTGCAATTTTGTGCAACCGTGAGTTTCAAAGATTACTAGAATCACCAATTTCTATCATCAATAGCTATCAGACATACGAATGGATGTCCAAGAGCAGATAGCCCATGCTGTTGCAAAGCATATCTTGATAATCAAGGTAATACTAACCAATGATTGTTGTAAGTTCTCCTCGGCGTCTTCCTCTTCGAGCTTTCGTGATCGACTGACGCGAATTGGCGCTTTGAATGTTGATGTGATCCGCTTGCCGCAAGCCTTTCTGGGAGCTACTTCATAAATGCGCCCGGAGTTTATTTGCACATGTAAGTGGAGGGAGGAGATAGCTCGCAGTAGGCAGCTATTTTGGTTGACACAACGGTTGCTACAATTGTTCTTGAGACGCATTGTTGACGTTCCAGATCTCTGGCGAATTGGCGTGTTCAAGCGCGATGATGGCGATTCTCTTTGTTGTGTTGTGAAACTTCAAATGCATAACTCAAGAACGGCGCATTTTCTGAAAATGGAAGTACTTTCTTCCACTCACGTACCTATGTAACTTGTCTTCTCAAGTAAGCCGGCTAGTTATGAATGGGAAGTGAGGTATTTATTACAGCTATTAATTGATGTATCCAAGCCCAGATCTTGACGAATTTGGTCAAAATTGAGGACGTTTTTTATTCAAAAACGGTTGGGCGTTAAAGCTTTTCAACTAAACCTGAAAACTTGAAAGTGTGGAACCAGAGGGTTGACATTCTTTTCGTGAGAGGCATCACGATAGGTCACTCCAACGTCATCTTTTTTCAAAAAAAAAAAGAAAAAAAAAAAAGAAGCTTTCGAGCTTTCGTACTGCAGTAATTTGGCAAGGATCACATAGCTTGGCTCACGCGCAGTTTTCGTAGGCTCCCAGTCAGTATGAGCACTACGTAGAACAGCAGGCAAGCATTTGAAGCTTGCAATCTGTTACTGCCCATTTGCAAAGCCACTCACGCGCACTATTATACGAACTGCCCCAGTGACGCGTGAACTTCGTAGGAAGGCTTTAAGGAATGCGCAAAGTCACGGTATCTCCGTTCCTCCTACGTGGTAGGATGTTGAACTTGGTTCATGTTATCTCGTCAAAAGAATAGCAGAACAAAGAAGACTTGTCTGCTAACGTCACTAGCAAGGATTGACGGGCGTGGGTAAGGTTGCTCCCCTCACCCTCCCCTACCTCCCCACACCTTGTTCACCAGACTAACGTCAACGATATACTAAGTAGTATGGAGTTCATTGCCGCGTCTAGAAAACGGGGTGTTTCGGTAGTGACACCGAGTTAGCCTTTAAATCTTATGCGCAGACAAATTTTAGTAGCTAACAATTTAGGTAGCTACATCAACGGTGTTCTTAAGCTTACGCGCTGTGCTAGTGAACGACGTGCCTGCATGTACGCGAAAGTCTGTCAGCGACATGCCAGCAAAGTTGCTCATGAGGAACGAAGATGGTGAATCTAAAAAATTCTGCGTTTGTTTTTATTGACATTAATTTATTGAAAACATTTCCTTTGCACCACAGTGTCAGGGAATTAAGTTGCTTGAAACTTTCGCGGGATGACCTTCTATATTTCAGCGGTGTAAGCAGAGCAGCTAGGCGGCAAACAAGTGGCCATTATTGTCGTACACTTGTTGACATCATGTCAAGCGACAAATTACTGAGCCAACGAAAAAACTTGGAGCAAAGTTTTTCTTCCTATGTTGAATCGATCCCTTTAACTTAGAACGTTATCTAACCTGAAGCTCATATCGTAGAGACAGTGTCTATTTTGAGACTATACCGAGACTGTAGGACTGGAGAGGTAGATTCCTTACTGAGACGTGTCACAAAAAAATCGTGCTTGTTTGAGGCATCTCAGAGGTTTGCAATGCATCGGCCGTTTAAATTCGACCAGGCAGATCTCCTCGTGTCTAAACGTGTGAATGCACTGAAAGGGTTTTGAAATCTCACGTGGCTCAAACAAACCTACAACTAAACACAGGTAGATCCGTCAACGGAGATATGCCGGATGAAAAGTGGTGTGCGAAGAAGAAAGTTGAAGATGAGAAAAACCTAACCATAGCGTGGGATCGAAAATTTGGAAAGGAGCAAGCGGGATTCACGGGAGTCAGAGTAAGGTCCTCGGAGAGGCTGGGACTGATGCACACGTGGATAAAGCTACACGTCAAGACATTTAACCATGTCAGCCACAAGTGAGCAAAAAGTTTGAACTCTGGGATGAAGGCTGAGTAACACCCAGAGAAGAATTGCTGTTCGCTTCTTGCTCGTATAGCACCAACTAGAAAGCTTCCCGCTCTCGTCAATGGATTTGCGGCTTCGATCGGAGGCTGAGGATCAGTTATCAATGCCCGCCTCTGCTGACAGGTCTAGGAGAAAGGATGAGGCGGGGCTAAATGGGTGGGGTTTAAGAGTTTGTTTGGCATAGATGGGCATTTAGCTCACATAACATAATAAGATTCAATTCCTGAAGAAAAGAATAAACTAATGAAAAATTTTACAATGTGCTCTATACTGAAATACAGCGACTATGAAGCATACCTATCGAAAGCATGCCCTTAAGACCGGTGATTAGAACTATCGTAAGAACGAAATCTTCTAGCAAATATACAAGCGAATTTCTATTCCCCAATTTTCATAAGCTTCCCCAGAACCATTACATGTGGTGTCAAGGTTAGAGGAATAAAAAACGTTGCTGAGATTTTGAAGAAATTCAGAGCGTCGCAGGAATGGTGCACAGTAGCTTTCACTAACGCGAAAGGTTTTGATAGATAGAAAAGTCAGCATCACTCGAGCAGTGAACAGCTAGGCGGAGCTTTGGAGATTGATCGTCGGAAGCCATCTTTAGAAACCTGTTTCTTAAGAGTTTCTCGTCACAAGCGAAGCGACCAACTCAAATAGTCAATCAACGGAAACATCAGTATGAGACACTACACACTCGTCCTCCGCCATTTTTAATCCACACAATCATGGTGACAGCTTTAAGGTCATACCAGCTTTTGGGCATTCCTTTTGTTTTTCGGGAATCGGGTATCCACATAGAGATACATTGCAAGAGCGCGGAGATCGACCATCAGTTTTAAGGTGCACCCACGTCGTAAATACTTTATCGCAGTGAATTCGTCGCCCATGAATGCTGTGACCAGAGAGCAATTCTAATGACTATACGCGCTTCCTTTGTCTGTACAACTTCGATCAGCAGCCAAGCCGTTGATTGAGCATCGGGAATCCATGTCAATCGCTCTATGGCGTTAGCATCTGCCGCAAGATCCTATTTGAGTGAGTGAAAACTGAGCTAACGGCAAAGAAAACTTTACGCGGAGCTAGAATTCTGGACTGAAATTAAATACTCAAACTTCAATAGCAACTAAGCGGCTGTCGACTGAAGCGGCATTAGACGAACAAACTAAGAACGGACATGACCTGCAGATAGTTGAGACATATGCATTCATCGCTCTCAGGTGAAGTCAAAAAGTTTTATAACAGCTAAAACATGAGTTTTCATAGACCCACGTCTACATTATTAAGAAAAGCGGCATAAAAAAAAATTACGTTAACAACTCCGCAGTCAAAGACTTAACTGGAAGTTCACACGTGGAGCAAATTTCGCACCAGCGCCATCTTGGACCACTGCCAAAACCAAACAAACCTCAAAACTTCCGCGTAACGGTACAGCACAGCTTGAACTGTTCGTCTAGATCAATCGCTGCTTGGACATGTACTTTCCAGCGCATTCCCCGACCATTAAAGGTGCTACATCGGATTTAACATGGCAGCGGGGGGCTACCAAAATATTGGCTTTCCATCACCAGCACCGATGGGCTGCTGAGCAAGGACCACGCTTGGCAGGCGCCACGGTTGACACGTGCAAAGCTTGCTCCTCTCATCACGGGGAGCGGCAGAACGTCAGCAGGACTGACACTATCCAAATGCTTCTAGAAGAAATGCTCATTTTTTAGAGTCAAAGCACGTAACTTTTCCTAATAGTTACAGTATTCATCAATGCAGTCAATCATGTCAGTCAGTCATGCATCAATCACGAGCAGTATGAATAGCGCAACAACGTGCTATCACCCAACTCATGCGCATTGACAAACCTTTGTACTCTTGCCACATGGCAATCGTAATGGCCTTATTGAGCAACACGCAGCTTAGCAATAAGCACCACAGCTGACATCCATGGAAGATGAACGTATCACTAAAGAAGCATTTGCGCGCAAATCAACGCAACCACTGGCTTGAAATGTTCTCGTTCACATAATGCGTAAAAACTTAACATCTTTCCAAGACATCAGATACGACGCAGAGAAAACTAGCATGCGTTTCAAAGATATCATTTTCATATAGCAAATATCAACAATTATATGGGATCCCCACTTGCATTGAGGATCCTTTTCCAATCGTAAATTCTTGTGAATAATGCACGCTGGTAATTCGGTGGATTTTGGCCAAAATAGGCTAAACAAATCTGCATGTACACAGATACAGCATAAAGTGATGAAGAAGAAGACCCGAACGTAACCGCCATTTCTTTGCTAACTTCATAACATACGGAAAGCATAAGTGTGCAACGAAGAAAACGGTAGTCTGAGCTTTGTTCCCTTAGGCGACAACTTCAACTTCAGAGCCATAGCAATTGTTTAAGGTTAGAACTTAAGCATCCGATTGCCTAACTCAAAAGGAAACACGAAAAGGTTCGCGCTTGAGTAAGATTAGAGCAGAGGAAACCGTTGCACGGCACGGGGGCGGGAAAACTGAAATACAATTTATGGAAGCTGCGAAATGAAAAAACCCCATGCAAAAGGCACCTCCTTTTTACGCTTCTCCTCGATTATTCTCTACAGATCAGTGCTAACCAGCGGTTATTCGCCAAGAAACTCCCTAGACTTTGTTGTAGATGTGAATATGAAAACGCACAACGTAATAACATCAACAACAATCGTTGCAACGCGTGGTAGCAGTTAACGCAAACACGAAGATCGTAATAGAATTAACAAAAAGGGTTGCAACGAGAGTCAAGCAGTTAACATGAATCCAAAGATAGCAAGAAGTCTACAAGAACGGCTTAAGCACAAGTCCACATAGACATGCAGACTGCAACGACAGCAACAAGCATGGCATGTTGTTGTGGGACAAGGCTCGGTACAACCAACAACACAATAGGCAGGGCTTGATTGCATATACTTATAGGCATCGGTACTTTGCGCTACGGAACCAATGCACACACGTACCGGTATGCCTCTTTACTCTGGCTCAAGTAAGTAGTTATCGAGATAGTTAAAACAATAATAACAATAAAGGCTAGCCTCAACAAGGCCAGCGCAGAGGAAATGGAAAATCAACCATTGAATCTTATTTTCGAACTCGGATCACATAAAGAATAAACTAGTGTTGAAATTTTTTCAAATGTGAAGCTACCGTTTTTTTTTCAGAGGCAGAGTGCGAGTGCCTATGGTAGGATAAGGAACATGCAACCCATTCCACGCGTTTTCACTCCATATGAGTCGACAAACGTTGCCTGTGCGTGATAGCGGATTGTTAATTTTCCAACCGTTTTTAACTCTACAAAATCAATGACTTGAAGCCAAGTATACGAGAACATGCACGAGTCTAAACGGAAGGTTTTAACTTTATTAAGTTTAATGACTTAGACTTAAGTATACGACTGCATGCACCACGAGTCTAAACGGAAAGAGCGTAGACGTAAAAGGCGCCATGGCTAATATGAGATGGTCAAAGCGTCACAATGGGGCAGTTCTCTAACCACAAAAACATAAAGCACATTAAGTTAGAACACATACGCACACACGTGCACACACACAGAGGCACACACAAGTACACCAACAACATAGAAAGAGCGTCGTGAATGATAGGTGTAAGCGGTTCATTAATACTTGTTAATGATGACACTAGTGGCAAAATGAAGCGTCTAGCAAACAAAAGACAAATATGTCAAAAAGAACTCGCAAAAAAAAATTTCATGATAGCCGCGTCAATAAATATATAAGGTTACTTCCTTGCGCTATAAGCACAATTTTTTGTCAGCATTTTCAAAAACTCAACTTGCAGAGTCCGTATCATATCGTATCTGCACAAGTTTTATAAGAATTTCCATAAATAAAACTAGACCTTGCGACGAATCCACAAGTGACAATCATGAGCCGTTAGAAACTCCTGCTATCTCGTCTGCTTCTTCGCGAAGTGCTTCCACTTTTTCCTGTATTAGCATCTACAAGAGGAGTTGAAATCAAAGCTTTCGCATTAGCATGAAAACTATGGACCTAACAAGCAAGAGTCAACAGATGTAATGATTGAATACAAAGATCTACAGTATGTTCCAGGCATTTCTGCAATCATCAGAAGACACATCGATCTAGAAAATGAAAAGAAGGTATTACAATTGCAGAACAGCTATGCCATCAACTAAATAACATATTACAGAGACTTTAATTTATTCTTGTCCTAGCGACCGCGCGTGTAATGATATTGTGGTACGATGCAAGAACGTACAAAGGAAATTCTGCATAAACCGAGTCACATTTGAAGATGATTTAAAAAAAGTAAAAACAATGCTTGCGGATCATTAAGCAAGCATGGAGCTGTTTACAAAGATTCCGCACAATCAGTAGCCTTACCTTTGCAGAGGATATAATCAGCCTAGCTTGTCTTCTTGGCAAGTATTCGATATCGCGAACGAGACTGTCAATATCGGCAGACGCCAGGTTAGCGAGTGTATGATAGCCAGCCTTATACAACTGCTTGGCACGAGCCTGGACGAGCGAATAAAAAAAAAACACTTCACTTGTATAGGAAAATGCCACGATCAAGTTATAAATACAGGTATTTGCACCAACGAGTTTAGATGATAGGAGGCGCCCGATATGGCAACGGTTAACTTTGGAATTGAAGCCGCTTTTTTTTTTTTTCGAGGGCTATATTGGCCGCCATCTTGATGCACTCTTGTTGCAGCAGCCATGTAACGGAATTCAGCGTAGCAGACCTGAGAAGCTGGCGCTCGGAAAGGAGTCTTGCATCGGAAACATTGCTGATGTGGTATGTGCTAAAGGAAATCTGTTCTTTGCGAAGTTTTGGCCTACGACGTTCAAGGCAAGAACAGCTCAGTGAATGTTATTGGACAGTATAACGTACGATCGATTAACAAAAAGTTTACGTTCGTTTGTCCTTAAAAGAGCCATAAGAACGCTCATATGACAACCGAAAATCGGGGCTATTGGTGGAATCATAACATGTTTATGTTAAAATTGACGAAAGTCCAACAATAGTTTCATATTGCAATCTCACTATACCCTGGATCTTGCATGTACGACCTGTACAAGTAGAGGGCCTTAGGAAAGCTCTTAGTCCTTGTTAAACTTGAAAAGCACTGGTATCCAAGATAAAGCCAACAGGGCTATGCCATCAATATCACACCGGAAATAAACAATTTTAGACTATTTCATGGAAGTCTTAATGAAAAGCTCTTTGGATGAATTACTCCCAATAGACAAATATCTCTAAATTCAACCCACGAGTGCCATGCTAAATAACCATATTTTTCATCAAGTCAAACCATGTCTGGGAACCTGATTGAAAGCAACTTGTCCTTAATGATACCAAGCTTGCTCATTTGCATTTGTCACATTCAGCAAATAAAATAATAAGCCAAAACACATGCTAATTTGTACAAACAAAATATAAATAACTGCAAAGCACATCTTAAGTAATTCCGAATAAATAAACAAATCTTGATAACATGCACTTCAACTTTCATAACATCTGTTCAAGCAAAATTTACAACCCATTAAATAGAATCATCCTGAGGACTTAATTTCCTCCTATTCTCAATAAGCCTTGCTGAGAAAAGGCCCCTTGCATAACTATATCTGACCCACAAGCACTTCTCTGCCACTGCCTGAAACAACAATTCCATGTAATTTTCTAATGGGTCACAATCCATCATGTGCTCAGCAAGAGGAGAAAAATGCTTTTGCCCTTCCAAGTGTCCAGAACAGAGTCAACAACAGCTTTGCAAGATATGGCGGAAAGAGTAGAGGAGGTTGGGAGTCGTATTCACATCACCTGAAGAACTCGCAAGTTAAACGTATTCGACGTACAACCTCAAACCAAGATATTAAACTGACCACATATTTTCACTTTTACAAGAAAGCAACTGCAGCGTATCAGAGAATACATCAATTCTGATAGACATTTCTCAGAGCACAAGGAATTTCGAAGATTGAAAACCACACATCCAGCCACACATATAGGCCACAACTTTATCTATGCATACTGACAAATAAGAAAGACGGTTTACATGCACAAAGTCAAGGTCACAAACAACAGTTTCTTCAGGCACTCTAGTTCCTGTAGATGAATTATTGATTGCATGAGCAGATGGTGTATCTGTTGTCAATACAGAACTCGATGAAGTGAGAATATGAATACTTTCTAAGGTCAGACATCTACCTTTACAGGCATCTTCTATCTCTTTATGCATAAGCAACATCTTGTAAGCAAAAATCCATGCTTTTACCTTGCCACACAAAAACTCCAGATAAATTTGACTAAATTTGTGCATTAAAAAGTCCGGCCAGTTGTGCCTGAGTGAACGTTGCTCTCAAACAAATTCATAAGGTTATCTATATAACAATGAAACGTAAAGCTTTATGATTTCATCACAAAGGCTTTTCTCCTGTAGCAGAGTCCATCAACTGTGCAATGCAGGCACTAGAACAGTTGAAAAACTCAAAATACCGCGAGCAGTTCGATGCCTGCATGGATTGTTTATAGACATTAGTTCAAACATTTCAAAGGGTTCAAAACATCAAAGAGTTTGTGAAACGCACGCACGAATGTAGCTGTTGCTGAACGTTGCTAGCATCCATACGCAGAACACCTTGTCATTCCTGAAACTCTCTGATATCAAGAGAGCTCCAAGAAGGCGCATGTACGCGCACACAAATGATATCATGCTGCCTCCTATGATCTAACTTCCTTGGGTTAAACAGTCAACAGGGCCACAACCAAAACAAACGGACATACTAGCGCTAAACAGATGATGACTTATGCATAAAGGGTCGAAGAAGACACGCAGAGGAGCACGAAAGCGACGCTCGTTCAAGGCGCAGACGGATGAAAAATAATGCAGGAAAGAGAGTTAACTGATGAAACCTAAACTAACCTGCTTAACACCAGGTATTTCCATTAGAGGAAGGAGCTCAAGACTGGAAGTCTGTGAAAGTCGGACAAGAAGTGCTTCAAACAGCAACTGGAACGGCCAGAACTCATCCAGCTCCTAAGAGAACAATAAAAAAAAAACAACGTGCCCATCCATTCGAAAAATAAATAAATCAGTCTATCTATCAATAAATCAATCCATCAATTTATCAATAATCTACGTATCTATTGAAAAATCGACAGCAAACAACCTAGCCAACCAACCAACCAACCAACCAACCAACCAACCAACCGCACACCCAACCGCCCAGCCAACCAACCAACCACCCAACCAGCCACCCAGCAGTCGAACAATCAACCAGCCACCCAGCCCACGAACAATCAATCACTCAATCGATTAATCAATCAATTAATGAATCCATCATATATATATATATATATATATATACATACATATATATACATATATATATATATATATATA
>QQSS02255469.1:0-20339 GCA_003687565.2 Craspedacusta sowerbii | reverse complement strand
ATGTATGTATGTATGTATGTATGTATGTATGTATGTATGTATGTATGTATGTATGTATGTACGTATGTATGTATGTACGTATGTATGTATGCATGTATGTATAGTAGATATGTAGGTATGCACGCACGTACGTATGCATTCATGTATGTATGTATGTATGTTGCGTCAAAAATTTCAGCTACCAAGGACGTTTTATATCTACGAACGGCGAAATTACATCCCGCATCGCAAAAGCTGGTAACGCTTGTGGTAAGCGTACGTGCAAGTTGTGGCGAGAACATGGCGTAGACCCGAAAACAAAGATCGACGTCTACCGCGTAGCTGTTGCGAGCACGATTCATTTCGGCTCTGAAAGCTGTACTCTGCATACAAGACATGTGCGGCAGCAGGTCCAATTTCGTCTTGGCTGATTCAGATGTACCTCCGGCAGAAATTGGAAAGCACATCCCAAATGCAAAGGTACTACGTTCTTGCAGCATTTCAGCATCAAATCTATGATAATTCAATCGCTACTTCATTGGGTTGGACATGTGCAAGTCATGCATATGCCGGACAAACGTATCCCGAAACAAATCTTTCTTGGGCAGCTTGCCAACGGACGACGAAACCAGGAAGGCCCTGCACGCCGCCACAAAGACTGCCTGAAGACGAGCCTACGAGTTCTTGTGAAATCCCTGCAAAAGGGTTTTCTGATAGGGCGCACGGCAAGGCAGCCTGGAGAAGGGTTTGTCGAACAGCTGTATCAGGGTTTGAGTAAAAAGCGCACACGAAAAGCTAATAGACAGAAAACCCGCACAAGGCGTACCGGCATCAGTCAGGGTGCGCATAATCTGCGGTTGATCATGTGCATCTCAAATAGGACTCTGGCTGGCTGGCTGGCTGGGAGCAGGGCAAGCAGCCGGACAGGCAGCTACGCAGACAGCCAGGCAGGCAGGCAGGCACCGTAACAACGCACAAAGATTGAAATCACAACTAGATAATTTTTTTTACCATTCAGAACCCATGTCCTAGCATTGTCAGTAGCAAGAGTAAGAAAATCGCATGTAGCTACAACATGATTTTCTTGTTCGATTGCACTTTGATTTGCTATCGGAGAACAGTATCTCTAGTGACCCGTAATCTTAATGAGTACTAGATTCTTGATTCTCCATAGGAACCAAGGAACTACACAAAACTTTCGAAGAAAAGGCAGCAGCAGCTCGTCAAGCTTAAGAAAATCTTAGCAGCCACCGTAACAGAAGCGAACAGCTACCGTAACAGAAGCGAAAAGCTACCGCAACAGAAGAGAAAAGATACCGCAATGGAACGAAACAATGCCACCGCAACAAACCTTGACTCAGTCTGAGTGGCTTCTTGACTTGACTACCATTAACATGCGTTTCTGATGCTATTGGGTGCAGAGTCACGTTGCCTTCGATGCTTTCAAAGATGCAGTGCTCAGCTTCCAATCCAGGTCCACTCAACACTGAAGACACGGAGATATGAGCAAACAAATATAACCAGCAAGAATGTAATCCAAGTACTGCTAGCGAGACAAACTTACAATGATCCAACCACATATCTACGCGACCTAGAAAATTTATTCGACCGAAGAGATTATTGCATTCCATAAGTTGCAACTTGGAGCACACCCGCGAAAATTCAGTAAGAAACGTGAAGACTCGGATGGAGATCTGTGAAAACGCATACCGATATCTTGCTTGACTCGGGCGTCTTCTCGACCTACATGAGTGCGACCCTCCTAAAGAGACATCTAACTAGTCAAGCAGAAAGAAACGGAACTGCTATTATGAAAATCAAATATGAACAAATCTATATCTGAAATAAATAACGCGGCTTCGAGATTCATACAGGTTCTGGCATTGCGGGATACAGGCATAGCACTGACACGTTACAAACGCTGCGCTTCCAAACTTACAAATGCCCAAAAACCAACTTACTCCCAAATGATAAAGGGTTACACCCGTGCTCAAAATATCCCCATCCACACAAATTAGATGGGGCAGATCTGACTCCATCTTTATTCCGAATCCGTCTCTACGAAACGCTAAGGCTTTCTCCTGAAGAAATAAGCAAAAAATTTGAGTCGGTTCGTCAGCCACACTGCCACCAAGCAAAATCGCAACGAAATCTTAATAGAGCGTGTGCGTCTAATAGCAAATAACACGAAAATGAGTCAAACTAAACAGCAAACATGTTACCGAAGGCAGCAGCTATATTTTTAAAAAATTATAAAAGCAAGACTTAACTATATATGAATTCAATGTACCTTTCATTAGAGCCTATCAAAATACCTAAACATTGTTGTACGAAACTACTACGATATTACATAATACTCTATTTTCATAGACCAGTTCACAGCAGCGGTTACAGTTGCACCTACTTACGATAGACGCTTCCAGCAATTTAAAGACCCCTTCTACTAGCATTTTCCTTGATACCCTACTTACAAATAAAATTAATCGTTAATCAGAATGGGGTCAATGAAGACACGATTGACAGTTTAGGGAACGCGAAACGGAAAACGTCTTGATAGGCTTTTTGACAAGCTGACAAATTATACAGGGTTATCAGAACGCCCGCTGAATTTCCGTGCTTGGTACTTATATTGGTACTTATACTTGGTACAAATTATACAGGGTTATCAGAACGCCCGTTGAATTTCCGTGCTTGGTACCTATTAAGTGGCAAATAAGCTTCCACTTAGCTTAAACTAGTTTCAAGCTCCATAAGATATTTATGATTTTACTTCAGGGAAAATAACCAGCGAAGATATCTTCAGAAACTATCGCTACTTCAAAATAAATAATAATCAACTAAGTTCATAATAAAGCTGGCGTGCATATAATCTACATAATTTAGTTAATCAACCTACTTCCATGATTTTGTGGGTTTCCTTCCACTTATTATTCCACTCCTTGTAGAGACTCTGAACCTGTGCCTCGTTTTTGTGAAGCTGCTCTGCCATTCGTTTCTCTTCAGCACTTATACTCGCACTTGCTACCCCGTCCTAATTTGTAAGTTACATAAAAACTCACCAACTAATGAAACAGAAAACAAAATCTAGATTCCTAACTACAAACCATTCCTGCCAAAGACGCCAAATCACACCACATCTTGTACAAAATTTCGCACAAAAAAGAAGGCACGAATGATGAGTCACTTCAAAGAACTGGAAAATGTATCCAGGCGGTGCAACAATGCTGGTAAGAGCACCTTATAAATAAAAATCACATATCGCCGTGCAGTTACTAATAGAGAAAGACAGCAGATGAAGGACCGAACTAGCAGTCTGAACTCTCCGCACGTTCGCAGAACACAAAAAACGAACCGGAACCCGAATCCTTGACTCAAGCAGCATTACTAGTATCAAGCAGGATTATCAGCAATTCCATTATTAAACGAGAGGACTCGGGATATGTTGCTTCTTGTAACTACTCATAATCAAAAGGATCTTAGAAAAAGCCTCCTCGTGTATCCTACATGAAAACACGCGTGGTCGCTAGCAACAGTTGCTTTATGACAAAGAGAACAGGCTCCACATTGAAAAAAAAGCGGCTTTTCTTCATAAGGTTCTCGATTGAGTATTCTATGGGCTGAGAACGTAGACCTCTTGACGCTCCTCGGACATGCATGCAAGTCGGTAATCGAACTCGAACGACAAGAAATTAAGAGAGGAAATCAAACTTGATTGAGAAGACATTGAGATTTAAAATAAACATCCACAATTTTCTGGCGCACAAGCACTTCAAGAACAAGTCGCTGAGGTTAATGAAGTCGGGCGCGAAACGCCAGGATTGCCATAAACGGCTAACCATGGCGATGACTCCTTCCCCCGGCGGGGAACTTGGAAATAAATATTAACTCACAAAATGGAGGACCTTTCAATGCAGGCATTTAGCACTTTGCTTGATATGAAGAAAATAAGCAGTTATACTTCCAAGAACTTCTTCTTAAACTATTTGGAACTAATGAGGTCCTTGGAAACAGAGCGGGTGCTAATGAAGTCCGTTTTATAAGTCTGTTGACAAGAGAACATCACAGTTCAACACTCTCGCGAACGCTATTACTACAATAATTTGTCCAAATACTTGCCCACCATACCTGTGGCATGTACGGTAGTTTTGGATCAAGACGACTAGCGGAAGCAAGTGATCATGCGTCCAGACATATATCAATATGTAGATTAGAAACAAATAACAATATAAAAAGCAGCTAACAATCCCTAGGCTTAAGAAATAACACGAACGCACGGTCTATGTGGAATGTAAAAAGAATAGACGAGACGCAAGTCAAAACCAATTTACGGAAGAAGTACTTAAATAAAGCGCGAGAGGAACCTAAATTGAATGCAATTCGACTCTGGGAAACATTCATTTCCGACTATATGAAAACAAAGATTGCACAGGCTCTTCCATTCTACCGCACGTAACATGCGGGTGTGCTAGATGGGTAAGGACAATTTTAGGTAAATTATGAGCATCACTTACTGGATTAGATCTAGTCAACATCAGACGCAAGTTCTCGATTTCTTCTCGAAGCTCTCGTATCAGACGCACGTTCGCATCCTAGTAGAATCGACAGAGTACACACTGACATTCAAGAACCTAATTCGCTAAATTTGATCAAGCTTTTCCATAAAAAAAAAACACTGAAGTGAAAACGCCAATAGCGCCGTCATGAAACGCAAAGGGTACGCGTCATAGAGGCGTCAAAATCGTCCCAAAAACGAGAAAAGGTGCGCTGTCACCCACACTAGTGAGAAACCTTGCACAAGCCACAGCTTAGACGGAACTAGAAAGCACCAAGTAAAAAATTAAACAACTGCTCTACTAAAATGCAAACCAGCCGAAGTATCACACTCACCTCGTTAATGGTAGGCTTATTAATAATATTTTTCGCCCGATTCGCATAGCGCAAGGTGCTCACCGTCTCAGCATAGTTAACATCGGCAGGCGAGATGGCTAACGTCAAATTAAATAAAACGATCAGTCACTAGATACAGCATGGTTATACACAAATTAAAGTTATATACAAATTACTTAGCATATTGCGGTTACTCGATGAACAGATTTTGACCCAAGGCACAGAATAAGCCATAAACCCCGGCGCATATATGACATATACCGTGTACAATTTGGTGTGCTGAACTTCTTTTTTTTTTTGCTGACACGACAAGCCAGATGACACACTAATGCAGCAGTGAAAGTCCCTGCGCCACCCAAGACAGCGAGAAGACAAACTACAGCAAAGTTCAATTACAAAAAGAAGTGCGGCAGATCAGAAGGTACCACTCAATTACCCCGAAAAATAAAACACTCACGAACAGAACCTTTGACGGACGCATCAAATGATGCAACACAGAGAGGAATCAGAATACAGCACAGAACTATCAATCTTCTGAACGTCAACTGTCTATGATGCCCATCCAAGTTGCTGCACTAAACTGTAATTAACAGCATGACCACCAAACATATTACAGCTAAAGGATGCAGGACATGTACCTGCAATCATAATAGTTTTAGCATTGCCACCCAAGCTGTCTTTCAGCAGCCACGTAAGAACAGAATCGCGATACGGTATGAAATGCTTCTTCTTCGCACTCGGATCACTGACACTCGAAAGTTCCGCTAGACGAGAAAAGAACCACTTGACGATGCATCTTAGAAACAGCTTGCTGTAATCAATGCCCACATTGCCACTAGGTGTCTAAGCACATTTGAAACTAACCTTTTACGAGAAAAATCCAGGGTATGTATCACCCGACATATTTTCTTGCCTAGCTTTGGAGATGGTTACAATCATGGTTACAATCATGCCCAGATTCTAAGTTTTGGTCGTGTGACACTGCATGTATCAGAGCCAAACGGACGTATCCGAAATTGCTTTTCTTACCTTGTTGCCCAAGGTGACTAAGACACAAGCGCGCCTATTTTCAAAGTCTCGCTGGTGCGGCACTACATCTTACAGAGCCTAACACATGAACTAGCCAGTATACAGAGATCTTCCACACTATGGCCTCAAATCTTAGCGAGAGGGAAAGAACAATAGCAAAGTCTGTTTCTCATGAGACCATTTATATCCCAACAACGCCAGCAAACCAAAACTCCAATCTTAAACGACCATGAAGTTACTAAATAAAAATAGTGGTTGAAGTTGTACGGTAATTGCTAGCTGACAGCGTGAATTTTCCGAAAACAAGGAAAATTTCGAGTCTTGTACTAGGCAATACCGAACATTTTTTTCTTGAATTGCTAACCAACTAGAGACAAAGATTATCCTGCTAACACCCGATACCTATTAAATGATACATACCATTATTTCAAGCTGCAACTTGAATAGTGACGACCACACGTTTACCAGCATGAAAGCCAGCATTGCTATTTTGAACTAGTTTCTCGTCACATACAAATCTGAAAACTATTTTGCATCGATGATATTAACCAGGATTTTATGCCGAATATAACCTTTGAGAGCTAAAACTCACACTAAATGTATATCCTTATCAGCGCAAGAAAATTCTACAGCAAAGGAGTTGGCTACTTCACGCTGAGTATTGCAGTTATGAACGGCTGCACATGCTTTTGAATTACAAATAACACCCTGATCATCGCCCTTTCTCACATTCTGCGCCAAAACTTTCACCCCATGAGCTTCAAAGTCTTGGACCATCGCATGCAACCCCTTCAATAAAAATCAGCGATCAAAACTGGGGACTTACCAAGAGCAGAGATAACACTTCCTAGCGTAACAAGAGACTTGTTGATGTTAGCCCCTTCTTTCAAGCGCTGACCAGTTGCTCCAGTTGAATCTGCTCTCTCGCTAAACAATCGATCGAAAATTTAGCTACTTCTGACCTCTTCAAGTAATATCTACCTAGTGTGAGCCATCATGTAATTCTCGTACCGGTTTTACATCGCTAACGTATAGAGTAAGGTTCACATACGTTTGTTCAGGTAGCTACATATCACAGAATTATGCGCAAACAGGCAGCATAGGCTCTCACATACCCTAAGGAAAAAACAAAACAAAAAAAAAAAAAAAAACAAAGATTTGAACAGCTTATTCTGAAAAAACCCTTTCAATAACATTTCCAGAATTTCAATAAATCAATAATAGTTCAACTGAATGTAATAATCATACCTGCCTGCAAGATCCACCAGATGAATTTTGCTAACTGTCTCACTAGGCATGTCTGCATAGAATTTAGCCTGAAATTCAAAACACATTAAATAACATCAGCACCTCACACATGGCATTAACTACGTTCATACTAAAAAAAGCATTTAGGCTCTAGAACATGCAACTTTAACGCCACGCACCTACGGGAAAAGATCTTTCACAAAATGAATAGAGGAGCAATATTTTATGATTGCTGCAACATCGCAACAAAAAAAAAAAAAAACAGCACCTTCTCATAGATCATAAATAATCACATTCAATTTAGCCAATATTTTACTCTATCATTAGGGCGGCTTCTTAGCTTACTGCGCCAAGGCATGAAGCAATTGGGAATGTAACTCCCAACAGACAGTTTGAACTCAATGGGCCAACGAACAACAAACGTTAGGCACGAAACAGAAAAAGTTCACTAAAACTCATATCGCAATTATTCTTGCTTGCACAAAACATGTCACCTCGACCAGATTATCTTCTTTTAAAGTACGGAGATGTAGCAAGCAAAACCTGATTTACACGGGTATAAGCGTAAACGATCATACAATATAAAGAGTTAACATAAAGTAAGGTAAAACGGGGCCAAAAACTGATTCATTAAACATACTTGCGTAAAATTAAGTGTAAATATGGCGTGAGATCTGCTGCTTGTATCATTCATGTTGGTAGAAGCAGTTGTTCTATAAACGCAAAGATAGAACTTGGACTTCAAAAAGAACGCGGTACTAGGATTGCAGTTTTTGCTCCACTACAATACTAAAAAAACTTGATTTACGCGTAGAGCTGTGAATGTTTCAAAGCAACCACGCAGGTTAATAAAAATCCCAAAGCCTGTAGAGGCACAAACATAAAATATCAATTATATCGCAAATAAAATACAAAAAAGTTGCGCATGTGACGGTCATTTTCATTCTAGAACCTGAGCCGCTTAGTACAGCGAAAATCAAATCTTAGTCAGTCCGTATGTCAAACAACATTCCACTGCATAGAAAGCATCAAATAATTGGCACAGAATCATCGCGCTGGCTATCACTGAACAACATAAAACGAAAAGCAAAGCACCTGTTGTCATTTCCGACGTCCATTAATTTTTCAATATCAACATACTTGGACACGATATGCTTTGTCAAGTCTAAAAAAAAAAAAAGACCTTACAAGTAACAACACAAGCACAACATCAAACGCTAGGGTACTCTGCACTTGACGCGAGGTTTAGCTTTATATATGGTTTCGCATTGGACACAACAAAAATTAGAACATTCAGAGAAAAGGTTGAGATAGAACTAAGCATGCTTGCAGTCGAAATCATAAAAAAAAAAATTGATATAGATGCTAATAACCGCACATGCCACGCACAAAATTCTGAAAGCTTACCCTGCACGTAAGGTCCTTCCTTTGGATGCTCTCTCACCTTCAAGTTGAAAGCATCTCCTTTCTTAGGCGCAGGTCGAAGCAGATCACGAACACGCTCATTGTAAATTTCCAAATAACTAGTGATTTCAAAATACGATTGACACAGATTGGCATGATGCACTGCACGTGTCTTAAAATAGGAGTTGGAATTTCTGCAGGCACGCTAACCCCAGTATCCAAACAGTTACCAAGATCTTATTTGGAATTAGAATGAAGGCAGTGGTACAATATTATTGCTGACTAACAGGATCCCTAGCAGGGCTCATAGGGAAATTTTTGAAAGTGACACTCCCACAACCATCTAACACTTTTAATACGAATCACAAAATAGGAACTAACGGCTACAAAACAAGACAGGGGACGTAGATCTACAAACGCAGGTCTGAATGAAAAGGTGTGTCCTAGGCAATCTTTCTCTGCCCTATAACGCACTGGTATGTCGTGTTAGACAACTACCATAAAATACAGGGGGTGCTATATTCTCTAATCAGTGTAAGCGAATTAATTCTCAAACTTCCCATCAAAGCAAACTCCATGAAGGAAATGAAAAACCCCTCCCATGAGCCGCTTATTCGTAACTTTGCGAACTACGCTGTCTAACTCATGTCTTTATGATCTTTATTCATTCGGTACATAAAATAATAACAAGGAAGCTTCCCTAGCCAAGGGAATGCACTGGGTGAAGGTTATATATTTCTTTCAACTGAGAATTTCTGTCAAACCATTTACTTCCTATCACTGACGTAATTAGCGTTGCATAAGAAGCTTTTTACCTACAACGCTTTTGAACAGTGACCGCAGATCCATCAGGTCTCGTGATCAGCTTTCATTTTTGATAATTGGCTATCTTAAGGAGTAACTGAACGTTAAGGCATGAACTACAATAGTTGCTGCTTGTCAAAGCACATGATTGAAGGAAGGACAAAACACTGCAGGCTAGGACATGGAGGTCTACCCTACAAGCAGATCCTGCAATCGAAGACAAATAAAACTAAACGAAAACCACAGACACCATAAAGTGCCATTTGCATTTAAAAGTCACCTTACATGCATTTAGAGATATGAATTTTACATTCATGGCTTTTTTCAGCTTAAAATAATGAAAGGAATAAATTCAGATCAAATATTTTTTTACTAAATTATTCAACTTGCCAAGCTTATTTATTGATGCGGCTGAAACGTCTATTAATTAATCATATTCGAAGCTGTGGCAATGCAGCAATTTTTTCTAAAACTTGATATCCTTTCATCAAGCTTTTCAAGGTAGAGCTTAAAATACACCGTAATAGACTAATTTATGCCAGTTGCTTATTTTCTCAAGTAAAAATTAAAATCTTAAACTTCCTCGCCGCAACCAGCTGCAACTATAGGAAACATCTACATATATTTATTAACAACTGTATACTTTACAGGACAATTAAATAGGCAACATGAAATATGAATAAAAATTTAAAAATTAAATATCTGAAGTCAAGACCATGCTAAACCAACGCCAGGCCACAATTAATTATATCTAGCAAAAAAACTAGTGCCAAAATAAAACATCCTAAAAAATTTTACACAAGATGTACTGTTTAAAAAAAAGGTTATTTAAATAAAATCTAGCCTCTAATATGTTAGAATGTTCCGAAAACACAACCGTGCAAACCTACCTAACTTCTGTTTTGAATTCAACTTTGTTTTGGTTCTCAGCTTGATCTCTGGACATTCTTTCATACAAGGCCTGAAACACAACCACGCTAATGCAATAAACATTGATGACAAAAGTTCCTCTGAGTATCATGATCAAAATCACAAAGATTAGTAAAACCTTCATGGAAATGGTAGCCGAAATTTAAATTGCCAAGAAATAGACGAAGGAAAGGCAACAGCCTACCAAACACAAACAGTCAAATATTACATCATCAACAGATATTACAGGTCAGGTAACATACCTCACAAATCCTCGGAATCAAACCCACAGCATCCTGCAAGTTAAGACATTATGATCAACTACAGCAAACCTAACAGCAAAAGCTTAGGCATCATTAAATATCAATATATTTGATGCCATAGATGACTGGCTGCTTGAGAATCATTACCTACAACAGGCCCCAGTCGTGCAGCAACTCCCCGAAATTGACAAACATCTTTAAAACAAACTGTAAACCAAACTCATCCTGGAAAACCAATGCTAGCTAAAGAAAATATCATTGATAATGATCAAACAAGAGCTCATACCTGGCATCCCATCATTGTGTAAGACTTGCCTGAGCCTGTTTGGCCATAGGCGAAAATGCATGCATTGTACCCTTCAAATGCCGAATCAATGACATCAGTGCCCAAGTCACAAAACACCTAAACAGAATTTTAGACTCCCAGTACTATATCATACAAAAAAACAAATATTTCATATATAAGGAAGTTATGCTCTATACATAATATTTTAGATACTCGTATTTGTGTAATCTATTTACAAAATGAAAGCAGATCTCAAAATTTCAACAGGGTACTTGAATTTAATAGAGTGATTCATTTTAACACGCATTCAAATAACCAGGTCTTTGAAATTTCAACTACCATAAAAGCTATACTTGCTTAAAGTGCAAACAATAACTTTGAATTATTAACAATGAAAGGCATTGCCATAATAATAATTAGGCTTTCATGTCAACAAAAGCAACAATTGTATCTCTAACAATGTACGATTAGAGCAACAAATACAGCTTCAATAAAACTTCTTTCATTTTTATAACAGAAATCACCTGCTCCTGTGAAGCAAAGTGCTTGTCTCGGCTATCCATTGACCAGTATGAGTAGTCATAAGTGAAATCTTTAACATCACTGCTCATCTGCAAAAACCAAAAGCATGAATAAGCTTTGGGCAAACTTCAGTAATTTATAAATCAAACTTCAGTCCTTGTAGTAGGTACACATAACAAATTACCCCCACAAAAATGTAAATAACGACAAAGAAGATATTTGAAGCATAAACTACATTTTCTTTGATCATGGATTCTGATGTACAGATATTGTTTAGAATATTTCATCAACAGACTCTACAGCAGCGAGGCTTCAAAACCTTCATAACATTTTCTCAGGATAAGAGATGAAATTATTGAGTGAGCGCATAGAATTTATCACTTTTGACTTATCACCCTTCCCCATCAGATCTGATGGACTATGACCTAATGATCATACCATGTTTGTAGCTTCGGATCAGCCTCCAGGCAAGATTTAACAAGAACTCCTGGAAGAACGTTCCCTTGGAAGAGCACTTAAAAAAACTGGATAGTTGTACTGCTATCAATTAAATCACTTGACAACTACAATGAAAAACTGTTTCACCAAGCAAGAGTTCCATAGGCCAAAAAAGCAGCAAAGTTGCGACTTAACAACCCCCAATGATGCCCGAAACCCTTGACAAAAATACTTACCACAAAATAACTACTGATACAGTAACACAACAACAAAGACAAGAAAGGAACTAATTCGAAGAAGACTTCTCTGCAAGAAAATCATTTTGAAGTTAAATAATACCTGTGGATTTGTAATTGATGTCTTTTTGCCGTTCATCTCAATAATAACTTTTGATTCCATGTCTCTTTCCCTACAGAAAATGCACAACTGAATTTACAACAGTTAACTAAACAGGCATTTTAGATTGTGTAATATTCTGTTATCTCTGCTATGAATGAGGATACAGCAAATTTTTACATGCAAAGAGCACTTGGGAATCCTCCATACTACCAAACTACCACTTAATTAAATTTACAAATGGATGCCAGTAAGTGCAAAACATTAAGCTGACCTTTAAATCTTACTCTACTTGCCTAAATGGTCTTAAATCATGCCTAAGACTTAAGATTCATTCAACTACACCACAACTGCACGGATCAAACCTTATGTCTTGGGCTCAAAAGAAGATTCAGAACATTTAAATCACTTGAGAAAATACAAACAACATGTAAATGAAAAGGGCCAGATGGTTACTGACTGAAGGTCTTCTTAGAAATATGCTTAAAAATCACCATCATACCTCAGCACCATAAATAATCAAATTTAAGGATTTACACTAACAAAATGCACCTAAAAGCCCCAAATTCTGTGGTAACTAATTTAAACCCAAGAACAATTCTCACTGTCTTTGAGTTACTCAAACTATCAAACTATTGCTTGAATCTAATTATTTGAAAAAGAAGCCACCCACTCTTTTAACACTATCTCAAACTGATGACATCATAATTTTCAAAACTGAAATGGCTTGCAGATGCAAATCAAAGCCAACCATACCACTCTTAAATTACTCGCTCGATGATCTACATTCACACATGTGCGAATAGATGATCTGAAGCATCTATTGAATGAATAAATTGGTCCATGTCAAAAAAATTTAATAAGAAACTGTCATGGAAAGCATGAGGTAGCGCCTGGGCCCAACTCAAACTGGGTCAAGCAGGAGAAAGTGCCTGGAACCCACTCCAGCTGGGTCAACGAGGAGGAAGTGAACAGGGAGACCCCTTAACACAAACCCCCTGCTCCTTCATTGGACACGCTGTTTATAACAACTTCCTCCTTGAACAGTATATAAACTTGTGTAAATTTATTTAGTCAGTAGAAGTATCAGGAGTTTACGAAAAGATTGTTAAATACAGCTATTTCAGTTCTCTCTTCTTTTTAGACTTCAGCGAACCTATCCTCGACATTTTGGTGCCGTGACCAGGACCCGACCGTAACATAAAAAATACATATTTTGTGACAGCAAATTACAAATCAAAACCGTAGGCTCTCAGGACAGTGTAAGTAAGCAGCACGTCCATGTTGCTTTAAAACTATACATTACTAATTACAGCACTACTATAAATTAAGCTACTCATAGCCTGAAGATCTACAAAAATATCTTCTAAACTATTCACGGGTAGATAGCTAGTTCATGTGCTAAGATATGTATCTCAATTTACAATGGTTTGGAATTTAGCTAAGTGCATTGTCCGCAGTAAAATGTTATTTCCACCTGTTCACATGATCTTTTGAGATCAAATGCTTCTTAGTCTACGTTGCAATTCTACTTTGAAGTGACATTTATTGCATGGTGCCTAGTTTGGTAGGTGCTACCAGTAATGAACTACTCATGCCTGAGTAGGGCATAATGTGAGCATGCACACTTACATGGATTTGTTTATGTTTAACTTTCTTAAACTATGATTGATACCGATTCTCGTATTCATTATTTTCTGTCATTATATACATATCTTAATGAACACGCAGGCTTAGAGAAGCTTCTAGCAAAAGCACTATAGTTTGCTTAGAATAGCCGCAAAGTATTTGGGCGCATCAAGAACAAAAACAACGCAATTACCTCTTATTTATGGGCCTTACGCGGACGGCAACTTTGACGGACGCCATTTTCATATGACAGGATCCACGAGCGTCCGCAGTTGCGCAGTGGCCACTGAACAAGTAAGGAGCTGAAAATCACGTACACAAACGAGCGATACCTGGTCACGTGGGTTTATAAATAAGGGAAACGGCTAACATGTCACGTGTGCTTTTGGAGAACACGCCACCATGGCAATCGTTACAATCAGTCAATGAATATATTTTTCACAGCAAATCAAACCAAAACAAGTACAGCTCGAAGAAAATATTTGAGCTTAGATAAGGTTACACAAAAATTTAAACCCTGTGACTGTATACTGCAATGCAGACGCAATCAGTCACGCAATTATGATTTTCTTCTTCACTGCAAGTTAAATCGTCAACAATACAGCTCCAGAAAATATTAAACTAGCTTTCCGATAATATTTCAAGTTAAACAAGGTTACACAAAATTTGAGTACTTGATTGTATGCTGCTGTTTTCGAAATATTACATACATTGTCTGCTTGAGAAAAAAAATCATTTAATTTGCTTGGAAATTTTCTGTTAATCCATTGGCGAACTAATCGACAGTTTGTCATAAAAAAAAATGATCTGTAGCTTTTAGGATGTTGTTCTTTTTCTGTATAGAGGCTCGGCAGAGCCTTGGAAGTCACCATATGTAAAGATACGCATTGCTTTGTTTTGCTGTGTTACGAGTTTGTTGAAGTGCTTGCTGCGTACAAAATTAACCGAACAGCTTTCAATGATTAGATCGTTAAATCTTTGACAAACTCCACGAGCCCAACCGAGAGAAACAACAATCTTGTGCGGAATGGCATTTGCAAGCTGTATTTCATCTTATAGTAGATGATCGTGTCCGTCAAAATTACGACTCCTAGCGAGTTTAACCACGGCCACGATCCTACCTTGGCCGCACGAGCAGGCAAGCCAATATTTTATTTGGAAAAAAACGGTCTTCCAATGTCCGTGTTATTTGTTTTGAAAGAATTATGTCATAGTCGGTGCGAATACAACGATTCTCGTATTACAATCATGCTTACATTTAAATAATTATATTAATATTATACAAGCAACATGATCAAGAAATCAAGAACGTATGTGCTTTTATCATGGGCACTGCATTTCTTGTTGGTCGAAATGGCTGTGGAAACAAAAAATCCTTTGCAACTGCTAAAACGTGTATCTTGATTATGTAGCCATAAAACTTAAATCTCGTCAAGAGCTTCATGGCATCACAGCAACAGATCGATAGAAACTAGATCAGTCATTTGCCGCATATAAAACTTTGTTTTTAACAGATGATATTGCTGCTGATGAGTACCTTGAGAAGAGGAGAAATCTTTGTTATACTGGGCTATATCAAAACGTTCCGGACAGCACAGATTCTGTTTTTTGAGTCAGCGCTGTATATATCCATTCTAGAGAGCATCCGAGGTCAATGAAAAATGCCTTTTGCATGGTATCTACCTTTATAGTTCATGAAAACAAGCGAGGTGAGGCGACGAGTCTTTCAAGCCTTTCAAGTGGTGTCGTGAATGAATAGCTGAATGACATCAGCATGATAGCACTTGCATGATCAAATCGACAGACTGAGCCAGTCATAGCCTGGTTATCAGACCACATCATACAGCATCGTTGCCGATGATACACCAGACGAGACGTGAATCTCGTTGTTAAAAGGATAGAAAAACAACCACGTACAACCTTGTTTGCTTGTCAGACTGGCTGTGGAGAAACAGACGGGGTCAGTCATTGGCCGAATACCACGTTTCCTATTTCCAACCTTGTTGTAGATGACACACGTCACGAGACGCGAAGTTCATTGCTGAGCGACTACCACAGCTTATGGCTATTTCCGATGTCAGCTCCGAATACTTTAAACACGGTATCCAAAGAGTGGAACTGACTTAGCCAGCCTCTTCGAAAAAATAGGATGTGACGGACTCCAATAAAGTCGTCCTATATTACTGCATGGCTTTAACCGCTTTGTAACAGTCTTATGACAGTCTTTTAAGATTCTTATATTTGTCTTGTGATATTCCTGTAATACTCTTGTAATTGTCTTTTTATAGGAAGAGTTTTTTAGGAGTACTTTTATAGACTCGTTACAGTTTTGAAGGAATTTAGTAAAACTTCTTAAACGAGTTTTTCAAATAAAGAAGAAGATGCGAAATCATCAATTTCGATCGGGTATATATATACGCTTAACTGCCTTGGTATTTATATGTGTAAACAAATTAATAAGTCACTTAAATAAAGATTTCACGTAAAAGAAATAATGGACATGTTGCAGGAGGATATGAATGAGAAAATGGAAGGCATAGTTATTGGAAGAAGCAAACCATACGTTTAAAAAACCTGATACTAACGAAGACATCACTAAACTGCCTAAAGAAGAACGTATTCACATGCTATGTTTACGAAAAAAAAAGCGCCTAGAATTGTTAAAGTTTTTGGTGACTCCATCATCCACTTGTACTCGACCGCAGCATTCTTTTTCTTCAATATTATAAAACCTATATGGATTGTCACGCGATTTTGATAAGGATAAAGTCCTCAAAAACTACTAGACATTTGGTTCAAATTTTGCATCAATCTCCTTAAGTGGATGATAAGTCAGCATTAAATTTAAAATTGGAAGGCTACGCGTAGCATCCTTCTCATTTCCATGACTCACATAATGTCTTGCCAGTTCCTGTGTGAGCACTCGAAGATAAACGAGTTTGAGAAACTTTGTGTACCACAGCAGGGCTTGAACATGAGCTAGTTATTAGGATTGAGATAAAGTTAAGTCCATGCATCTTCCATTCAAACTTCCACTCAGACCACAAAGACTTGCGAAGGAGTTCTTAGCCTTTATGAAAAGCTCCGGTTTTTGCACGACGATGAAGAACAGTGAAAAGCCCAAATGATATCAAACGTATCACAAATAAACTTACGTAACTTTCAGCAGGTCTTGAACCTGAGCTTCAAGCCTGGATCCTGGACTAGCGAAATCTAATGGCCTGCGAATGAAAGTCGAAGTGAATCAAATTGCATATCTCAGGCAAGCAAAATTAGATTATTATTAGTTCAATTTTATTTTGAATAAATAAAAAATATAAAAAAATGAAGCTTGCCTGAACAAATTCGTCAATCAATTCTGTACTGGATTTTGATGAAAATGTGAACGATTTTAAATAAAATCTTTCTTGACTCTGAACGATACAATTCCACGAGCTTTATTCCAAGGGTTTTACTGTTCTAGGCAGTTTTAAACGTTCAAAGTAACCAAAATCATTAACCTCTCAAAAGAAGATTAGAGAATCTGAACTGGTAGTAGATTCAAACTCAATGACGCGCTACCAACCAGGCAATCAGATATGCGTTCTTTTGTGATTTCTTTATTTGCAAACAATCCATACCACTTGACTTTATATGACTTAATAACTTTACCTGGAGTCCATAGTCCCACAACCGTCGATCTCCTATCTATACATTGCTTTATTGACGAGGAACAATGAATATACTCTCAAGAAATGTCCTTAATGTCTGGGAGTTTTGATATCGCGTACAAAGATCGCGTTGAAAGGGACATATCACTTATGAAGAAAGCGGAAATCATAGATGCTCTGAAAAACGTTTTGAAAGATTTTAAAATTTTTTTAATTCTAGTTTCCTGGCTTATACACAATGGGACCCGCAATGTTTGGCAAAATGTATCTACGCCTTGACGAGAATTTTAGGAACTTTTAACAGAAAGATTATTTTATTTAGCTGCCGATCAGCACAAGGGGCATTAAAATACAAAATTGTAAGCGAATCTCCGTAATACGCCCATAAAGATTCATTTCAGCTGGTCAAAGAGAAGACAGAGAGCTTTGCAAGAAAGATCATCGGAGCATGATAATGGGTCATGATACTGAAAGATACTGACTGTTTCTCCTTTCTAATCTTCTGCTAACACAAGGCTGCGCATCCTTGCAGAAAGCATTTTTCAGCACTAGAGATTTGATGCAAGAAGCTTGTCTTTTTTCGATGAGATGTTGAAGGTTCAAAAGGTCCTAGATGAATCTCCAGCGCCAGTTCATCTTCGGGCATCCTCAACATTGTAGGCAACCAATAGAGATCCAGTTAAAGACTTTCTCAGTGTTGACCGTGGTGCGGAGGGCATGTCCAGCGCAATGCAATTGGTGTCGTGTGATGATTACATCTAGGCTGAGCGTATCGTGACGTCTATGTACATGAGCGTAATGTCTTTTTACTTTTTGTCTCAAAATTTATTTCCTGTAGCACCAATCAATGAATTTTAACCTATTATTTTCGAAAATGGCGTTTATTCCATTGAGATATTGAAAAGGTCACGCACTAGTGCTGTAGAAGTCTTTGTGTTATGCCAAGCCAGTCATGATTTTCTCCGCTGCTGATCCACTTCTGCAAAAGAAAAGAAGCCAGAAAACTATATTGCCGTGATAAAATTAAACTTCCTGTCGATTGAAATGTCTTGTCCCAATCTATTTTATTCCAATCCAACGCATCTTTATTACGTTGCTAATAAAGAACACTACCAAAGAACGGAGGGTCAGGACCAGCCTGATTGCTGCGAAGCATAAAGCCGTATGGAATAAAACATTGAACTTTCAGCATGTATCTATTTGTATATAGGCCACGAGCGTCTCCGAAGGTAACAAAAAATTGATGGATTTCATGAACTGCTTAACATTACCAACGTTTATGGCTAGTGGATGTGCAAAGGAGATGAGAATCTATACGAAATGCTTATTGAGAAAAAGGGCCAGGTTTTTTGTTCCACGGAAAATACTGGACTGAAAATACTACATCCACCCATCCAAGCAAAACGTCAATGGAAGTGGCAGGGTCAACACCTACTGTCTCAGAAACCCTGATTGTTCTGAAAGTAGTATGGACTCATCCGACACCAGCAAAGACAGTCCTGGTCTGCACTGGTCTATCTGCTCAAGAGCTGCCACGAAGAAGAGGCACTTTTTGAGAATACTTCAATTGGAGAAGTGGAGTTTGCACTTCGAGGAAAACACATCGAGGGCCTTGAATATCATGGAGTGGTTCTCAAGTATAAAGCAAGAGATATTACATTGACTGCGCTCGACGGGAAAGCTCAAACGATTGCCAGTTCAACCTGTGGTGATCCATTGTGATGATTGTTGCAGACACAACAAACGTGAAAGTCAGCAAGAATACAAGGTTGTTTTCCGGTTGCACAAAATAATTGAGGGGAAAGGTAACTCCAAACCTAAGTTTGTCACTTGCCAGCACTATGTACCTGATTGCTAGCTTCGCACTATCATGGACGATGCAAGGCGATGTCATGAGCACCACGCGTCAACGAAGTCACCAGACATCGAGTAATTCTTTGTACAAGATTTGATAAACTATTGTGACGAATCGAAAGCAGCATTCAGAAACGGTAGGAATGAGATTATGGAAATAGGATGTGGGAGAGATGCCATGAAGTGTTTCTACCGCCTCACTCGTGTCGTCCGTCACAGCACTGAGAGGAGTGAGTTCCATCAGCAATGCGAGCTGGAACTTTCGTGCTATTCTAGCCCTTCTTGCGTTATTTTGAAGCATGAAACCCGGAACAACCTGCGCGAAGTCTGCTCATTCACGTCGTATGCATGGGTTGTCCATAGCTTCAGCATTCAATTACTTCGCGCGAAAGATTTTTATGAACTATACACAGCTTGAATGTCACTACTACTTCAAAGTCTCAAATGCTTAAAAACTTACTTGAAAACGCATGACACACCTATAAATATTGCTCGAACCAACCAGAGCTTGTGATTTAAGTCTTTGAAGACCATGCAACCATGACCATTGCATGACTCTTGTAGCAACAAGGGGAATCACTGATATTCATCGTGTCCAATGACATCGTGAATAATTGACCTCCTTGTATGTTTTAAACCCCTATAAAATGTTGCTTATAATCGACCGAAAAGACTTTGTTTGCATCATTTTAGTTAAACAGTCTAAAATTGGCAAAAATGTGGTAAATGGAAGTTTTCAAATGATTTAGTACCAGAGACGTTTTGATCAAATCGTTGTGAAAATAATCCCTAATGGAAGTTCATCAAACTATGACCCAGTGAAACGATTTTTTATAACGTCTTCACCCTAATGTATATCTTTCTTTACGAGGTGGTTGAAGTATCGGGTCTGAAGTATCCTGCGCGGAAATGATGGAGAAAATTTTCTCTCTGGGTGGCCAAAAAGTTTTTTTTTTCGTTTCCGACGGGTACATTGTTTTTAAAGCAAAGACAAGAATAAAAAACGCGACTTTATTTATGATACACGTTTCGATGCTTCATGCATCATGTTCACTATCAAACTTCGCAAAAATTAACAAAAACTCCGGTTTTATACAAGCA
>QQSS02255358.1:0-20346 GCA_003687565.2 Craspedacusta sowerbii | reverse complement strand
TACATACATACATACATACATACATACATACATACATACATACATACATACATACATAGATACATACATACATACATTTCATTCCATTCCATTCCATTCCATTCCAATGCCCTTGACATCCTATGAGGCGTCTCCGGTGCCAGTAGGCTGTCGTTGGTGTCATGAATTGAGCATCAAAATCTTGGATCAGCTTCCTCCACGTATCACGATCTTGCTCCTTTTGTTTTGCGCTGCTGAGGTCCAGTCGCATCTTCGTCAGGTCTCCTTCGACCTGTTGAAGCCAAGTCTGTCTAGGTGCCGAAATCGCGACCTTCCAACCCACAGGTCTTGTTCTCCAAAGCGTGTGATAGGAAATGCGCTCTTCAGGCATCCTGCAAACATGACCACACCAACGCAGTCTCTGCGTTGATGTTAACTTTTCGATGGTTGGTTGGTCATAACATCGTCCTCGTAATGTATCATTCCTGAATCTGTCCATAGAAGAAACATTCGAGATCCGCCTTGGGTATCGCATGAGGAACGACTCCAGCTTTCTACAAATTGGGTGCCAAATTCGACGTATAAGGTTTACACAGGAATACTTAATGCTTTCCTTGAAAAGCGCTGCACTTCTGAAGGCGTTATATACGATGAGCAAGCTAGAGGAAGGAAGGAAACGTGGGGCTGTAGTGATCAGCTGCTCGTCAATAAGAGGGTCCTTGATGAAGTACGCCTGCGTCAGCGCAGTCTATTTATGATTGTGGTTCGACTACAAAAAGGCTTTTGATAGTGTCCCTCACCAGTGGATTATTGAATTATTGAAGCTTGTTATGGTCTCACACACTTTTCTTCAACCTATAATCGACCTCGTGGATTCTTGTTCGACTAAGATTAACCTACAGTTCAAAGATGCATCTATAACCACAGACCAGATATCATTCAAGACAGGAATACTCCAAAGTGACTGCTTAGCAATGCTACATTTCAGCATGTTCTCAGCATGAATCGTCGGTCTTACCTTCTGAATCCGTGCTCCGGCTACAAAATTGGTAGACCTGAAAATCGGAACGCTGTATTAACCCATCTTCTGTTAGTTGACGACCTCAAAACGTTCGACATGAATCGTAAGGATGCAGAGTTAAAACTTGATGTTGTCACCAAATTTACACCAGATGTCGGAATGTAGCTTGGGTCTGACAAATGTGCGGATTTATTTATAGAGCGTGCAAAAATAAAGATAATCGGACAGCACTTGAATGCCAACGGCTTTATACTCGAAGAGCTGGGCGTGGACGAGCCATACAAGTATCTTGGCATTGACGAGGATGTGGCGTATAGAGCAGAGCTGAAGAAGGAAAAATTCTCAAAGAATATTATTCCCGACTAAGAAAGATATTGCGCTCGGAGCTTAACAGCCGAAACAAAATACAAGCACACAATAAATTTGGCACGCCGCTGCTACTACCAACCTTCGGAATACTAAACTGGACGAAGGAAGAGGTTGAATTTATTGACAAATGCACGCGGAAGCATCTAACTATGAATCGCTCCTTCCACAGAAATATTGAATCGACAGTTTCTATGCGCCTAGAAATGAAGCTGGCCGAGAACTTAATAGCATCTTAGATCTCTGCTACCAGCGCTTAATCACACTGGTACACTATGTTCGAGCGCAAGCAGCAGTTAGCAGGCTTTTTGTGAAAGTCTGCGAGCATGAAGCACACAGTCTACTTCGTGACGCTGACGAACTGACAGCTGGGATAGGTGTTGCACTGCCTCGTCCTGACCGCAAAACTGACCAACTCACTGAAGCAATCAGAGCAAAACTGCAAGAAGGACACATCCGCGCCTGGAAAGATAAGCCCATGCATGGTTACAACAAACGCCAGGCGGATATAACAGCAGCGAGGGAATCTCGGCTTCAAATGGACCTGGTCCTTAAATTTAACGTCGCACTTGGAGGACCACCTGTGCGCCATCCAAAAGAAGGAAATTTATACTCGACATCTTCAGAAGATGCGATGGTCAAGCCCACGCGATGTGAGCTCTCAATGCCGCCATGGCGAGCATCCTAAAAACCATTACTCACGTCGTTGGATCATGCTCTGCCCTGTCGTCAAGCTTGTATCTGCCTATTCGCCACAATGCAGTTGCTAAAGCACTGTTTTATGAAATTATTCGGCTTGAGTAGCATGAACATGGCTTCGTCAATCCACCACAATCATGCGTGTGGGCTCTCTTGAGTTATGGTGGGATGTCAAGGTAGCCGCGATTCCGCCCACGGAATTTAACAAACCGGACATTGTTATGTGCGACGATGAAACAAAGCAATGCAAGGTCCTGGAAGTAAGTGTCCCTCTTGACTGCAATTTTGCCAAAGTCATAGTTGAAAAGCGAGACAAGTACGCGCAATGAATTATTGGATTGCAACGTCTGTATCCGACGTTTGAATTCGAAGTCGTCCCACTGGTCACCAGCTCGATTAAAGAGCAGCTTGGAAAAACTGGCTTCAAAGACCGGAAAAGCAGACATGTGGTTCATCTACTCCAAGAAAGAGCGCTAATCGGAGCGATCAAGATCGTAAAATCGGCTATGGCACTGAAGAAGTAACTCTGACACAGCCGTATATTGGATGTAATTGTTTTACATATATGCGTGCGAAGTGTTTATCGAAGAAAAATACCTTAGAACATGCATACGCACGTACTTGCATACATACGTACGTACGTTTTATGTTATGTGTTCCTTCTAACATTATTTCAGACATCAGCCTTATTTGATGCTATTCATTTCCAGGATGATGTTAGCCGGTTGTCTGACAAGGAAAAGCTTTTGTTATACTTGAAGTTGCCTACTAGGAATGAGAGCCAAGAGTAAGTATGTTAGAAGTAATGAGCTCTTCAAGGCCCTGTAACTTGCATGAACTACTCATTGTCTGTATTACAGATTCTTAGCCTCTGTTAGGTCACTCGCTCGTCTAAGTTATCAACAACAGTTTTTGTCATTGGCAGGTCTTTCTCTCTGGCCACTGCAAAACAAGAGCAAACACAAGCATTCCAATGGTGAGGTGAAGACATTTTCTTTTTCCTTGTCTCGTGCTTAGTTTATTTCTCATGCTTGTGCGTCATTTTAAAATTTTGTTCCGGGCTATCGAGCTAAATATGTGAGTGTGTGTATCTATGTAATGTTAGAAAAGTATGCGCGAGCCTGGTGTACTTCTATTTGAAAGTTATAGACAGACTTTTAGCCATGACATTGTATTTATGCATGCATTTGTGTACGCTTTTGCTAAATGAGAAAAATATTTCTTGTTCTTGTTGTCGTTTTTTGTTGTTGTTGTGGTTGATGCTGTTGTCGTTGCTGTTGTCGTGTCTCGTCATGGCCCATTTTATTATTTATAAATTGGTAAAACAATGTTTAAATTTGATAACTGCATATTGCGCGCCTGGACAGGTACATGCGCATCTTTTTATGTTATATTATGCATGATTTTTGCCCTCTGAATGTTCTTGCAACGCGCTTCTACTCTGTTTAAGGATTCGAGCGTATGTGGAGGAAGGTGATAGTTGTATTAATCTTCCGAAACACGAAGTTTATGACAAATATAGGTAAGAAAGACCAGAGACCTAGTCTTTCTTAAATATCTGTTTTGGTAAAAAGCTGCTGTTTACCTCATGTTTCATGCTTCAGAACTCCATTACGCTGGTTATGAACGATTCTAAATAATGAAGGCCGTTTTCTTCTTCTAGGATTTACTGCACAGAACGGGGTGCGTCTAGGACGCTGAGTGCTCCGGATTTCGGTAAAATCATTAAGTGCGTCTTTCCGCGAGTGAAAGCTAGAAGGCTGGGTACTCGCGGAAACTCAAAGTATCCTTTCTTATCTGTAGTGAATTTGTCAAGCTCCTTAGTGGAGTGGAGATTATAGTTACGTACTATTGAGTTCACGTGGTGGTAGGAGCTTGTTCTGAGTGGCATCGAAAAACCGTAAATGTGTTTTCACTTAAACTAATGGTAGATACTGCTACAGTGGATTGCAGATGAAAAATATGTCACCACGCACAGATTGTGTTGAAGAGGAGGTAAGGCAATATTTAAATTTTATGTATATCCTTGCTATTTTGATATCGATTTTGTCGATGGTGGGCCTGTGCACAGGTTCGTGGCCGCATGAGCGAGTTTTGAGTTTTTCTTTCTCAGGTTGACAGCAACCGATTGGATGGTTATGCCTGTGATGTTTCTGAAGATCAGACCGTGTCTGCGGCCAGTTCGCTCGTATGCGAGTGGGCTAACAAGTTGCTTGGTCGCGTCTTTAACACTTTAATCGAGTTGGCTAAGTTTCTTGTCAGCGGGAGCTATGTATCGACCAAATCGATGGCTGCATTCATGGTTATGTCGGCTACTGAAGAAACTGTGCAGAATATATCTAGAAAGTGAGTCGTCGATCTGGTTTAGACGAGCCTGTTTGGTTTGGTTATTTTTTTAGTGCGCTTAGACGTATTAGGTTATCGAGTCGTGTTAATCATCTTCTCGTTACTAGGCTGATCTGTCAGTCAACTTTGTCTGCGCCATCCGGAGTCGAGAAACACAATCATGTGAACTTTCAGACCCAATCTCAAAACAGACCGCTGGTAAACTCGAACAAGCTGCAAGAAGCGTATCAGTCGTGCCCTTACATTCAATCTCCTACGCCGCGGATTACTTTTCCTGCCAGTAGCAATGCTGTAAATGCTCCACCGTTGGTCTGCTCACCCTTGTATAGTCCTGGGCAGCGAGGCATGCAAATTGTTCCGCAGTCCTTGGATGTATTCCGATGTATGAAGGCTAGCGAACCTGGTGAACTGAACATACCGAGGGAAGTAAGTGTTGAGATGGGTGTCTTTCAAGCTTGTTTACTAGGTGGGAGCAGGGTGTCAGATGCCTTGCTAGATCTCGAAAGAATATTTTAGGAAGTTCCTTTGTTATATTTTTCAGATGCCGAGCTCCATGCACGGTCAAATTTTTCTAAATGCTCCGGCCTACTTGTCTGAAGATGACTTGGCAAATTATGACAACAACGCTAATTGCCTAGATGCGATCTCCGTTATCGATAACTTTGACAGTATTCTTAAACAAGTTGTGCAAAGGGATTGCCCGGATACAGGCTCATCCGGAGGCCACAGCAATGAGGCAAGCGTTGTCCAGGCGTCCACCATTGTGCCATCATTCACGGAAACGCCTTCGAAGCGAAAGAAACAAAACGACCTGACGTCGCTCTCGATATATGGCGCGGAACTTTCGCCTGTTCCCGGACAAGATAAGGCTTTGGGTTCTACGCCACTGAAAGCTTTCCCGTCCTCACCAGCAAAGACAAGTCGGAAAAAAGGTCTTCGCTCCAAGGCCCCTGCTACAGCTGAATTTGGACCGCCAGTAAGCACAGAGGCATCACCATTTTCCAGACGAGTTCCTGATTATCGGCGCCATGGTAGCGACTCACCTTTGCCAATGCCCAGTCCTCACGCAACAATAATGACGAGTCAGCATTTGCCGATGTTGAATTTCCAGTCTCCTAATGTGCCGAGGTATGTTTTATGCATTTTGTACTTAACATTTAAACCCTAATTATACCCTGAATCCTAGAATTGCCAAGTTTTGATCTAGGCCGAGTGGGAAGCCTTGCATTTGCCTTGCATGGAACACAATACAGCTTGTGTGGTCCGTTCCAACGTATGTTGCCTTCTCTACTTTCATGTAGGGGTTTAAGCTGGTACCCGCCTATATCGAATGATTCGCCTACCACTGGTCTTCTTTCGCCGGACTGCTCATCAGAGCTTCGCTCAATATTTGCATCTTCTGCGGACTTTAACTCTCCACTTAATGGCCAGTTCCCTCCTCACTTGCAGCGATGCCATTCGGTTCCTCCTCCTCGAAATGTTGGGGTCGTGCGAATGGATCAACTTCACTCCTTGACCCCGCAAGTTCGGCCTAGCCACCGAATTAGCATTCCTTGCGATCAGCTAGACATGCCCCCGAGAGCGAAGCGAAACTTAACATCGTTCTTTGAGGGTGGTGCTGGTGATACTTTCTCCTACGCACCGACGCTTCAAACAAATGGGTCCAACCAGTCTCTTTTGAAAGAACGAGTCGATTTTCCAGTCACCTGCGGTATTGGTGGCAGGTTTGCAAGCGCGATTCCAAACATCAAGCAGATGGTAGCCTCAAATCTGAGCTGCTCGGTGGCGTCCGTCTCGCCTGTTCAAGATGCGCTGTCGCTGAGTCGTGTCGTTGCTTCCGAGCTAAGTAGTAACGTACCGGAAACCTTAGATGATGTGGACGACCTTATAAAAGCTTTGAATACGACGGAAAATGTTTGGACAGATGAGTTTTCGAGTGCGACAGGTTTGACCGTCATGTCAGCTTAATTGATGATTTAAAGAACCGAGCAGCTTTTGCTCTTAGTCGCAACTGCGTTTAAGGTTGAGTGAAGATTTTTCGCTTCGTAATTTATGACCTGGGACTTGTTTAGTGGAAAGTATTTATGAGTTCTTCCTGTTTATTGTGTTGTATTTATTTATCCAATTATTTATTTTGGAGGACTTTCAAAACATGCAGTATTTATAGTCTGGTTCATCCATTGGAGGTCGAGTTTAAATTTTCTAGATATCTTCTATCGTTTGTTTTGCTTTGTTTCTGTCTATTTGATTTGATTGATGTCATAGATTTTTACCGGTATTCGTATTTGTCACTAATTTTTAACAGCTGCACGCACTAGATTGTAATTTGTTTACGGTAGAGGAAATATATATATTGTACCTTGGTCAGCTGGGGTAATAATGTTTCAATCCTAAGCATGTGCGTTTCCCTGCGCTCTTCGTGTAATACATTGAGACAGATAAACTTCCACATTTTTGCGTCATTGCAATTCGACTGACTGGCTAGACTTAGCTCGCGAAGTAGAAGCTCTTCCCTCTCTTGCTGTCTAAGGCTATCCTGAAGAATTCCCAGATTTTCGCTCCATCTGCTGTACCCGGCGACAGTTCCCGACCTCACAGCAGTGAAGGATAAGGACATGGCTATTATGGAGGTTATAGTTCGAGCCCAACGTCCAGGCGAATGCTGCACGAAAACAACAGCGCTACTAGAATCTCCTTGACAGCCTTACAACGGCGTAGTCTTGCTCTCACAACTTGTCCATTGGAGCAGGAGGAATGAGTAAGATCATGAGCAAGGCAGTAAGATTGCTAACCTTTTTTGATTGGAAGAAGTTACATGTCATTCAAGTACCTCCCTAGACGTATATGCATGCATGCACTGTGCACAACGCGCTACCTCTTCCGACAGTGGCAAGCTTTCGGAAGCCCCAAGCGTTTTATTCTGGCAGCGCCGATGCCACCAGATGTCATGTCAGTATTTGGAGTTGCAAACCAGTTTTAAATGTGAACATTAATGCGTGGCAGTGAGCACTTGAGTAAATAAGCTACGAAGTTTGAAAAATTATTTTAACATCGCATTGCATTGCGCTCTAATGATACTAGTGAATAGCCGCTTACGCTTCGGCCTTGTTTTCGATCGTCGTTTATGTGATAATAGGTTAATAATGGGCGAATAACAGGTTATCTAAGCCAGACTTGACATTCCTTTCGCAAATATGTCTCTGCTTATGCTGACTTAATACATATGCTGAAGACCATCTCAAGGTTGGAAGAACAAAAATAAGTTTGTCAAAGGATTTTTACGTATGTACTTGGTTTATGTTTCTTGACCTGGAACCCACATGTTGAAGAGCTCGCCAAAGCGTTGACCAGATTTGCGAGACTTCAAAGATTCGTTAACATGTGCCGCTGTCCCTTCATAAGATGTCTAGACTATTTTTTTGGCTAATAAAGCCCTTCGCAAGGTTGTCTGACATCATGGGTATTTGCGCGACAGCAAATTCTACGTCTTGATGACACGAAACAAGCTTAATTTTATATACTTTTGCCTGGATGAGTGATCTGGCGTCCATATGTAATATCTCTAATCTTTGAAGGGTTTTTAGAGGTTCAAGAACTGACAGAAGCAGAAAACTGAATAGCAACAGGGACAGAAACGCTAAGTTTGACGATTTATCCTTTAATTTTGAAATTATCTTCAATCAATCTTATCGACTTAGAAATTTATCTCAAGCGGAGTAAGATTCTATTTTATCACGTTCTCTGAAAATTTAACGCAGATACCTTTTTGACAAGCTTAGAAACTTCAAATCTAACTTGTTGTGTTAATCTGCAAAGTCCAAACCACTTCAATGTCCATTCTCGTTTTAATTCGATTGGCTTTGTCAGTTCGATTTTCGCTGATGTTGTTGTTGTTTTGGCCTTTCCATACGGATTTAATTAATTCATCAAGCACTATGCTCGTAAGAACCATCAAGTCAATTCAGACAAGTCAATGCAGCATACTATGCAATTACGCTATTAAGCACACAATGCTACTCTATTCCATAACACTGACAATTGCTAATATATGAGCACCTGTTCTGTTTATTTTGCGAACAGCAGATTAGTCCCCTTCAAGGTTTATGGCCAATCATCATATAATTAATCTATTTATTGATATAGGTTTAGTTGTGTACTTAAATTCGTTGCTTGCTATTCTTGCTTCATTGCCTTTTTGTGTGAAGATTTTTAGATTGATTTATTAGCACTAAAACAATCAATGAAGCCACAATGGGATTTGCATTATCTGTTTATTAGTTTCCTAAAGAAATCATGGATAAGTGCAGTAAGCCTGAAATTTTTAATTTTGCGTTTATTATTTCCTGTTCATAATTGTTTGTTTTGTTCATTTATTCATTTATTTAGTTATTTATTTATTTCATCGACTGCGTGGAATTAAAGGTTTCTTGTATTTGCAAGTATTTCATTAATTTTAACGTTTCTTTCCAACGTTTTTTTTTTTCATTCTTGGCATGACGCAATCACATGAGCACAGAAATCATTTAAATCTTCCAAATCTCTCTTTTCGGCCTATTACAAAAGAATAAAATATGCAATTAAGATAAAATTATACAAAATTGGCCCACCAGTATACATGCAGAAATCCTATAACTAAAATAAAACTTCCTTCTAGTTTAGTCGACGTGGACGGAATGTGTTCGTGACACAAGCATTTGACGACCTCATCGTCGACGATACATTTACTGCACGAACACTTGTGCCTCTTACAAAATTCTATATTCTCCTTAGTCCTACTGTCAGAAACTATAGGGGGCACTTCAAGCGTTTGAGTGACATTAATAGGAAAAGTTTCGGATCTAAAGATCATTGATGACAATACTATGCTGGCAGAAGTAGTAAGCCGATCTGATTTAATGTACGATCCCATGCTACTTGATTCCTCTTCCTGAAGAAAAAGGTATTCAGAAGGTGTCTTTGAACTGGACGTTGGTGCGGTGGTCAAATCCAGGTCTCGCATGGAGGGTGGTTGGCTGGCGTAAGTAAGTTCCGTACTTGCCCCATTTTCGACTAAGGTAATTGAGAGATCATTTACTGGGAGATAGGCGCTAGACTTAGCTTCACGAAATGTTACATCGATGTCCATTGCGAGGAGCATTCTGGTTGCAGAACGTGAGGCAACAGACAAATTTGCCGAATGGCTCTCGTCAAAACTAGATGATAATGGAGGAAGTAACTCTGATGTTGCAAAGAATAATTCTGGTGTAGATTGTAGACCCTGCCCTAGCATCTCGGACCAATTATGGACAGTTCCATGTAAGCTGGTTCTATGCAAGGCAGAGCCAAAGCCATGCAGGCTGCTTTCCACTAGAGAAGACACGGATATGTTCGTTAGAACTACGTCTGGCGAGGAGTCGTGTCCATCTGCTGCAGAAGAGTACGAAAATTCCTGAACATTAATCATCGAGGGTGTGGCCAACCTATCAACATGTGAGTAGTTATGAAATAAAGAAGAAGTCATCAATGTTACGACTGATGGAGTTGGTAAGAGGATAAGAACTGAATCGGACTCTATGCCAGATTGGAAAACACCAGATGTACCGTCTTCAACTAATGGCCGGTGGTCGGTTTTGATCACGGCACTCATATAGACGGCAGATTCAGTCGATGCTTCATTTTCTTGTGCTGGTGTTACGTCATGGACTATATCCTGCGTTTCTGAATCACTGCCCATAATGCTGGAGTCGTTCAACGATGGCTGGAGAGGATTACCATCGTAGCTTTGAGAACGATCTTGCAACGTGGTTAAGGCAGGAGTAGATTGCGAAGATAATAATAACGAAACGGAACGGGTGATGCTAGTATCAGTTATGAAAGATGATCGTGCGCCGTCATCATCCACGAAAGCTGTGGATATAACGTAACTGCTAGATATTAGAAAGACACCCGTCTCATTCGCTATGTCTGGTGCTATTGATGGCATGATGACCTTGACATGCTGACTTTTTTCTGTAGTTGCCGACAACGCTTCTATGGGCAAACTGCTTGAGCGGAGAGGAACTGCTAGGGACAGGTGCAGCACAGATAAGGAAAGAGTTGGTGTAGGCTCAGGAGGGCTTCCGTTTAGTTCTATTGTAAGGGTAGAGTTGTTGTGCGCTGTCATCCCTGCTTGATTAATTGCAAATATAGATGATTTTGATCCATCAACCAAGGGGGTAACACGGGGATTTGTAGTCACAGATAAGGAGGACTCTAATTCCTCCATCTCGACATCATCCCCTCCTTCGCCAGAGGTGCCAGTCACTGTTTCTAGTTGGCTGTTACAATTGTCTCCTTCATTGTCGCAGTTCACATTCTCGTCATCAATTGATCCTGAAGACTCCAACGTAGATAAATCAATGTAACCGGGTGGAGCTAAAAGCCAAAAGGTTTAAGATAAGAGTATTGCGGTGACAATGTTCGTGCTTCACACTATTGAATGCAAATAGACTAATTGACGCTACTGAGTACTGACTAGTGAAGAATAGCCGCTACCAAACCACATAAGCCACACAAACCAGATTCCAGCATTGCGATTACTAGGCAGCTTCAAAACTGTTACTGTAATCAGCAGAAAGTTGAGGTCAGCAAGTATGGAACTAGTTCAAAGGAACAGCTGATATTGTCAAATCTGAAGTTATCAAAGACGCTGAAATAAAAGCGTCGGACAAGGTGAATTGCTGCTGGTCTTGTCGCTCTACCTGTACACGTGCCCCCTTCGTTGGCGGAAGTTTGAACGAAACAGAAAGCGAGAAAACTGTATCCCTTCTTAGAAATTACCTAATATAGACCACGTTTGCACTAGGAAAAACGTTTCCTTAATTTAAATCATAATTTAAGAGTTCGCTGTCCATGTGATCACTCCTGTTACTAAGCGATCTGTTAAAGGAAATCCTGATCAATCTGGGGCATCCGATAAAACACCAGATCAGGCAGCTCTTATTCCTGTTCTCGCACTTGATAAAATTTCGACCATTGAAAGTAAAAATCGGGTAGGCTACGCCGTCAATACGGAGCTCGTGAATGCGCCAAAGAAAATTTCCTTTTAACAATCAAAATATGGCAGAAAATAATATTCATTCACATACAACAATAAACAAGCTGACCAGACTAACCGGCTTGACACCTCCTCCCGTCTGGGGCTCGCAAGAAACCTGCCTGACAGTAGCACTCCATAAACTCCTCTCCAACGCGCCTGCATTTGTGAGCGCAGAAGCCCTCATAGTTGCATCCTATAAATTACAATTGAAAACAATTATTGTCCTCCAACGCGCTACCAGTCGCAGCTTAAATATAACAGCTTGCTGTCTTACCCAAAAGTCAGTCGATCGCAAACAAAGGCACCAGCTGTGCGATTAGTAAAGCGATCTACGCAACACTCACCGAAAGGCTTTGATGTTCCGTGCCTTATTCGCATTCCTCGATAAACACTTTTGCAATCAATCAACAGTAAAGAGCTCCGAAATAAAAAGAAGGTAAAAATTCCTGACCAAGAAATATAAGACTATGGTCAGCAAGTACAAGTCATTGACTTTAAAAGCTTTAATATTCGCAACATTTGATTGCTTCACCGAGTACTTGAATAAGCGGACAGCTTCCATATCAAGGGCTACTTACTTCCCAGAAATAGCTTAGCGTCTGTAGAAATCGCCAACAGACAGCAAACGGCAATCGAAGAACTCCACCAGAAGCCCATATTTGTTTCGTTGAAATGATGGATTAGGATGTAAATGTAGATGCCCGTCTGCTCGCTTGACCTCACCGCAGTGAACCGTTGGATGACGAACGCTACCCACAACAATTCGATACGCTTCGGACCTCCAACTGAGGCAGATGGCCCTGCTGTGTCTGCCAAGTCGCTTTTTCACACGCTCCTCGGCTGAAAGAAAGATATCTGGTTCTTTGAGCTTAGTCTTCCTATTTGCCTACCGTATACCTCTAGCAAGCAGTAACAACAAAAGCACATGACGTGTGACATGCTAGCTCGGGAAGACATGTTCACTGTTTACAGGAAGTTCGATGTCGACGGTCGGTTTGACTGAGTCATAAGTTCAACAAAAAGGTCGCTGAACTTATTGCGGAGGACCGAACCTCCGCGCACTTTGGCGACTTGGAAAACTTTCTTTTGAAAGACCGGCAGGCTTGCTTTGTTTTCTAACATCGAAGATGCGAGAAGCGGCTTACGTCATAGGCAAGTCAGGCCAGACACGTTGAGGAGACGAATCATCGAAGCGCTTCACTTCCAACGAATGTAGACGCACTCAAGGTCACTGTCGCTGCTACACAAACATAAAAAGAAAATTTTGAAAGCTGGGAATGTGCAAGAGCGAAGCAGGACACCCTCATCGATTGCTCGGTTTATATTGCGTCCCTGCGTAGCGACAAGACACGCCAAAACGAGCCCCTGCTGAAATTATTCTCTTACATAAGAGTTGAGCTGCTTTTTTGGCTTCAGAGAGTCAGCCTCCTCGCTTTTCTTGGTAGTGGCAAATCAGAAATAAGAGAATTGCATGCTGTGGTTTTTGAAAAACACTCGCCTGACAAATCACAAGTTTCTAGATCGGAACATCACAGACATTGTCGAGCGTGGAAAAAAAAGCCTGCGAATGCCATTATTTCAATTTAGGTATGTTGAAACCATGCATAAAGACATGGCATTCCTAGAAACTGGAAACCATTTTAATAAAGAAGGACCTCTTGGAGGCTCTTTCGCTTGGATTGTAAGTATTGAGTCGAGTTTTCATTAATGACGGACCAGCTCATTATGATTTCCTGCTTTAAAAAAAAGGACTTTTGCCCACCCAAATCAACTGGCACGAATGCAAGAGTGGTAATTGGAACATGGGCTGATAGAGCAGCGAGTTGAACTTCCACCCTCTTAAGCCGATGGCTTTCGACTTGACCTTCCCTTTCCACTGCTAAGAGTCACTTGTCATGTTAGACCACTTTCACACGCTCCGCTACTTATCTGGATCTAGAACGATACTCCCCTTCTATGAAAAAACCATTCCCATGTCCAGTTAGCTACGGATTTCGTGAAGAATAGCAGACTAACGTCGGGTTTTAACTTAAGAGCCACTTCACACTTGTATTCCTACAACTAGAACTCTCTCCTCCATATTGGGTATAGGAACGTGTGGCATATTTGTCTAGTTACAGGAAAAGCACTTTATCAAAGGTTTCTTCCAATGGCGTTTCTTCCAATAGGTTTATATGCTGTTTTAATAGCTACTACAGAGAAGTATGTATTTTTTTTTAGGATGAACGCATTTGTTGATATGCTTATATTCCTTATAAAACCCAGCTATGTCTTAGGCCCTGCATAGTGAGGGCAGTGGTAATGGATCACTTCACCGTTACATAAAGGAAATCATTTCGTTTTCAAAGTTTAGAAAGAGGCAAATTATTAGAATTTAAAACAAGAAATATAGAACGGGCCATTCCATGCAGTATAATGTGTTTCTAGACAGGCGCTTGTACCAATTTTCTCTTGTTTTCTTCGTTTTTCTTTTGGAGCAAATAATTGTATGTCCCGCACCCCCTTGGATTTTGACGTTAGCCATCATATAATGACTGGTAACTGCCTTGACTGTGATTGAAAATCGACATTCAACATCGAAAAATATCCAACACTTGCCTAATCATGTTCTGTTCCAAATTTCGATTTCCACGATCCTTGCTTACCTCATTTAGTGTGCTGAACCAGGAGTCAAATGTCGCGTAGAAAAGTTAGTATAAACTGGCATTATTACAATTTGCAAGCATCAAGAGGAAGGCGGTCTTCTTATGAATCAACTCCTGCTGAATTGAGTGAAAATCGCTCATTCCGTGACTCAGGAAGGCGTTTCCTCGTCAAGCGACTGTTTGAACCTGGCGTCCAGTGCAATCATCCGTCTGACCAGCACTTCATTCCTAGCTGGTTTCTTCTCGCGGAGGATGTCATACGCACGCTAAGCCGTGGGATGGTTATCAGCAGTCACTGTTTTTTCAGTCGCGATAAGAATTCTCCGGCTTACATAAAGATTCTCGAACTTTGTACAAACGCCAGAGAGCCACGGGCAGGCCGTGAGCATCCTCGATCGCACATCAACAACGCGTTGCAGACGCGCCGCAAGACCTGCGACCTAGGGGAACACGATGGCTCGCCTAAGGCTGCATCAAACATTCTAGCGAGAGTTGTAAACACTTTCGTACTACGTGTTTGCCCAAACCACTGATCGTTCAGGGATTAAAACTAAGGATATTAAAATGTAAAATAAAAAAATTAGATTAGAACTAAGACTTACCATGTCAGCATTCCAAATAAAATGGAATTCAAATCCTATTATGAGCTACCTTGAAGCATAGTGGTCGAGTAATGTCATATACTAGTAGCATGATGTGCTGGCCATAAAATTATCTTCTACCTTGCGAGCGCGAGTTTGATTTTTTCTCAGCAGCCTTCAGTTTATCTGGGAGCAACTGCTGAGGCTGTTATTAATCGTAACGCGATGACCGAACAAATACTGTCACATTTGACGAAAGGAGGTGTCCTATTTCAGCACCTTCCCAAACAGTAAGACAATGATATTTCAAGCTTTAATATTGAGCGTTCTAATTAATGAAACACGCTATGGCTATCTCTTTTTTATATGAATGGTCCAATAACTTTCGCATTAAATTGGAAGAGTAGGTGTTGAATTTCAAAACAAATCAGCCGTGTTTTGGATAATGGCAGATCGTACAGGTTATAACATCGAGATTTTGCATGACTGAACCTGCTTATCGTCGTAAGCCTTTTGCAGCACTATTAGCAGGGGCTCAGTCAATTTATTTTTTAGCTTGAAGATTAATTTTACTATCAAATCAAAGCTTGCGTCATCTCGTCGCAAGCTCAAGTAGAGACTCGTAATGCGGGCAACTCGCATATATGCAGCACACAGACGAGAGGCAAATCATGTTCTCCGGATTTAAAAAGGCAAATCTCTTTTTAGAAAGATGTCTTAGTTAGTCAGATATACCATTAAGGTCCTACCTTCTTCGTTTCCTTGAGCAAGACCTCCACCCCGCTGAAAGTCATTCGAATGGATGCGTCATCACGAGGGAAAGCACAGAAATGATTGAACAAGCAATCTGGTAAGCAGGTTGGGTTATCTTTGCCCCTCAAACAAGCCTGTGGTAGAAATGACACGTCTTTGGGCTTATTTATATCAAGCAGCGCATCGCGATCAATCATAAAGGGATTTTCAATGTTAGCACCCGAAGCAATATTACTCACGCGCATCATGGCATCCAGCAAGACTTAGCATGCGCATGACAAATTTCCTGACTGATTCGCAAGTTGGCGCGAATGAGTTCGAAGGGAAGAAAGCGTAGAGTTGCTAGACCACAAAATGATCATCTTGAAAAGAGTGATGTTACATATCTTTCTGTTACAAGAAATAAATAATCAGACTTCTTCGCATAAATCAATTCGATGCTCAACCATTAAATTGGGATTAGAGCAAAGTCAAATGAGGAAGTCCGATAAGTCGCCCTTATGTCCATCATTCTTAGACGATCTACATAATGAAATGCCTACGAAATGTTTACCCTTCTTCTTCTTTGAATGATCTGCATCCATTACTTTCCATGTCAATATAATGGAGGTTACAGCTAGCCGCTCTTTTATTAGCAGGTATAAATTGACTTCACGCGGAGCTTACATTAAAATAAGAAAAAAATATGGATACGAAGAACGTCTGTTCAAAAGTCAAGCACGGCCTTGATTAATTGTTCGAGAAATCCGTTTTTGCACTCTAGTGACCGTTTCCGCTTTTTCGATACCATCAAGCACTTACACACACCCACACCCACACACCCATCCAAACATTCAAAGAAAAAAGACTTAAAACGAAATAGTAAAAACAAAAACACATTGAAAACCTCGTTAGCAGATAAAAAAGACTTTAGGTAGACGCATAGTAAAGAATAAGAGTAAACTTAAGCCTTTGGCGGAGAAGATAGTTAGTGGGACCTGAGTTATAAGCAAAAAATAGCACGCACTTACTTCAACATTCAAACGCAAAAATGATAGTAGATTAACTAATAGATGGTATATGGATTAATCGTTGATCATTAAGACAGGATGATCAAACATAAGTGAGCTCATCAAAATTCAACCTGTTAAAAGCAACGACTAAAACTGATCCGCTATTACTCGCAGTTTTTGATAAACAGATAGTCTTCCCTTTAATATAATAGAAAAGAAAGTACTCAGCATGCCAAGACATACTACAATAAACACACTAACAAATTAATCAATTGCGCACTCCGCACCATCTGAAATATACATATAATAAAAATCACATTTTAAAACAACAACAGCAACATTTAAAAATCACTATTATCAGAACAAATACAAATGATAAAGGAACTATGTTTCACGCATGCGCACCCATAAAAAAGGATCGAATTTTGTTCCTATAGACTTCAAAATGCTGTGTTATACCAGAAGAAAGGCTAAGCCAAAAGTCGCTAATATATAATAAGAATAGTAGGGGGCCTGGAACAGATCCCTGAGGTACTCCGTGGTCAATATCCTTGAGCTCAGAATTTTCTTGGTTAACAGCGACGAATTGTCTTCGCCCATGTAAATACGACAAAAGCTAGTTCTGGCAGACACCGCGAATACCATAAGTAGCTAGTTTTTCTATCAGGATGTTCTGGTTTACCGTATGAAAGGCTTTTTGGAATTCTAGGAGCACGCATAGTTGCATAGTCGCCAGAGTCTAAGATTTCATTTACGCGAGTTGTAAAATTAACTACATCATGATTTGTGGAGTGTTGTTTTCGAAAACCGAATTGCATGCTGTATAATAATTCGAATCTTTCAAGGTATTAATACACTCGATTGTGCACAGTCGTCTCAAGACCCTTGGTTAACTTGGATACGAGGGATATTGGGCGATAGTTGCAGCACAGTTCTTTCGGTCGCGATTTGTACACAGGTATCACTCTAGCGACTTTAAGAATGCTAGGAAAGACTCCTTGCTTAAAAGATTGATTAATTATAATTGACCGGGGTTCTGCAAGGGATGATAAGCACAACTAAGTATCGACCCCCAAGTATTAGACGATTGACGAGCTCTTCCAATGAAACTACCGCATACCATGCTGATGTGAGAAGTACATCCAATACAACGATTTCAATTTCGTATGATCTATCTTTCACCGTAGGGAAATTTGAATTCACTTCTTTGATTCCAGTGGTGTTTTCCAAAGTGGCTTGCATATGTATTATGAATATAGTGATATCAGTTCACAATACTGCTAGCACTTCTTGGATTCGTATGAAAACTTTACTACGAAAGTTTGGACGAGTTGGCGCTCATTAATCAGCCTGCCACGAACGGATGAATCGTGAATCATGACCATTAAAAGCAATAAGTCCTTTGACGACCTGATTACGAGCGAATTTAGACTTGCTGCGCCACTACCTGTGGCAGAAATTAATTACAAAATTTAGTAAGTGCTTACCAATTACAGACTACCGCTTCTGCAACAGCGAATAGTTTTTTGATTTCCGCGTACTCTAAACAATACGTTGAACAGCTGCCCTACTGTATCAAAGACTTCTTTTAATGTGACATCATACCTAGTCATGACCTGGCTCAAACTTCCACTGCCTAGGTTAGCTTCCACATACTTATTAATTCCGCACGTGTTAAGACTAAACAGGTTTTACTGACTTGTCAGCTTCAAATCAAGTTTAAGAACTCAGCAAGCCCTTTCCATATCATCCTTCTTATCCTTGCCGCATTAGCAAGCTTAGTATAAACAGAATTGGCTCCTTTGTAGCTGCTTGACGGTCCTGACATTTGAAGATGCTATATTTGTGCTCTCTGCTTTGCACCTACTTACTTTGGCGTCTACACTGCAAAAATGGAAAGACTTATGCGGTCCTAATGTTCCTCTGTAGGCGATGCTGAGCTTTGAATGTTATGTCAACAAGAAGATTTGGATGCCATACTTAGCATCGATTTGCGCTTCCTGTGCGACTTGCAGGGAACTAGCATGACAATTTTGACGGATCGGACAAGTTGGACAGTTTGAAAACCAAGTCCTTAGCTGACTGGCAAAGGGAAGCCAGAGCATATGCAAGCTCCGTCATCTCTTCACCCCAATAGGTTTATAGTGAAATTTTCATTTTATTTGCATTTTGTACTTATGCCAGTAGTTTGCATGGAGCTTGCAAAAGAGCAAGAGCTCCATGCAATTTGTGGCAATATCAGTGATGGAACGGGTATACTTGCTAAGGTGCTGCTACTGAACATCATTAAAGAAAGGACTTTATCCGCCACTTCTTAGTACTGTCCTGTGTCCAGCTGCTTTACTAAACAATTCAAATTTTAGGAGGTGCTCTTCGGTGAGTTTATATTTGGATTTTGTCTCGATAGTGGAGGATGATGAGTAACGCGTCTCTCTGAAATGTTGAACTGCTAACCATTTAATATTTTCATGAACTCATTGGTGTGTTTCTATGCATGGCGACTCAAGAAGGCGGGATGATCAACAGCGTGATCAAATAAAGGCATATATTTCTTCATTGAAAGGTTAAGTTTTTTACTATTGTATATATAATAATTTGGAGAGGAATTATTCTGGTAGGAATATATTCCGAAATTAACCAATATGCGGGACTTTCAAAATACATGTTGTTTAATTTAAGGAATTGATAGTATAAAGACATGATCAGCAATATCGTGTTTTATTCAAATTATATTACGCGATTCCGAATCGCAAAATTCTGCACTGAAAACAGAACAACATCACCAGGTCATTTATTTTACAAATAAGCTTTCTTCGGAGTCAAACATGGCTGCCTACAAAATTCATACGACCGTGCGCTCTTTGGAAGGTGATAAAAGTAAATCCAGCCATCGCATAAAAAGACACTGATAGGATCGAATCTGGCTTCATATACCCATTGTCAAATAACAAGATTTAGGTTTCATATCGACCAGACGCTGAGAAACAGATAAAAAATGTTGCAATACTTCTTAGTCTGTGGTTTCATATAGGTAGGACCAAAGTATGGAGTAGAGAAATTCAAAATTACCTAAGGGTCGTTTTGTAGTGCATGCGCTTTCAAATTAAAATGACCATGTAGAACGTCAAATGGACGGTAATCAACAAAGTTTTGTGCGATAGAAAGTAAGAAAGTTTTAAGTAAGCATTACAAAATAAGCCCATCATTCTGGTCACCTCTTGGCATAACGCTATTAGCCTTCTTGCCCGTTGGAGCTCGATGCGGTCAGCCACTTGCACGGTCCAGGCTGAATCGTGCTCAACATGATGCAACATCAAACGAATGTTCCTGCATGGTAAATTAAAGAGCTATCTGACTCGTAAAAAAGGCATTTGGTAAACATATTTTCACCATAGAGAAGGTTAAGTAAGGGCTAAGATTGACAAGTTTTAGTTCTACTTTTTGGCTCGCACATTTCTTCCGTACTTTTTAGTTGTCTGCTTTGGTGCCGTGAACGTCTCTTATTATACATTATATATTATCATTATTAGACTTAATATGATGTTAATACTTATAGTGATATACAAATGTTATTTATCACAAATGTAACAATAATCATAACGAAGTAAGAATAATCAAATAATTGTTCTTCTTCTTCTTCTTCTTCTTATTATTATTATTATTATTATTATTACTATTATTTTATTATTATCATTATTACTATTATTATTATTATTTTCATTGTTATTGTAATTATTATTGCTACTAAAGAGCGTTGTGAGGCTTTCTTTATCAAGGGAAAGATCATTTTGTCAATTCCCGACTGGATTCCTCAGTTAAGGCAACCTACAGTTCAATGCGATCTAAGTCCCCCCACCTACAAAGAAATATGCAAGATCATAAAGCAAATGAAAGGCTCCAGTTCTCC
>QQSS02255247.1:0-20355 GCA_003687565.2 Craspedacusta sowerbii | reverse complement strand
CATCCCCGACACTTCCCCTGCCTAGCTATCTTGGAGTGAGATCATCCAAAGTTAAATCCTTGCTATATTGTTTATAGCCGGACAATTAGTTGTGCTAAATTATATATGAGAAGTGATATACATACATACATACATACATTTCAACTCAAAGCGAAAACTCCTATCGACATGTCCGTTTGATGTCTTGATGGCCACGGCAACTTGAACTACATGCCTTCACGTTTATAAAACCACAGAATACCATAAGCATTTAAGCAAACGTCGAGAACCGCATGGTTGAGAAATATGAAGGGCTTCGAAGAGGTAACTTACTAGAACTTCGTAATAATCATGCACGGCAATAGAACGACAAATCTTGGAGGTGAGCTTAACGCTAATTTCAACTATTGCCGAACAGGGAAGCTTCCATGTAGGCTGTTTCTACCGTTCGCTTAACCTTCCATTTCGCTTACCATCTGGCGTTCTTATCACAAGAAATTCAGCAGCCAATACAACGAGGTAGCTGCAGTGTAATAGATTGATGAGTTCACGTTGGAGCGTAGTTTGACACCCTGTCTCAAACTGCTACCAGCAAACGAATTGAGGTCATAAAAACAACTAGGCGGATTGAAACTCGACGAACCCTCGTGCATTTAATAGCTCAAAAGTTTGACAGCTATGAAAAAAAAAAACGCAAACAAAATCGTCACTTCCCAGTTTTCCTTCTAGCCAAAATACCGTATCTATTACGGCACTTTCCTGAGCTGAAACCACAAGCAATCAAATGTATATCTGACCCTTAGAAAACGCCATTAAAAATTTTTACCCAAAAGACGTAATCGTCGGAGAAGACTTGCACGCGTGTGCGATAAAGGATTTCCTTTACACTCAACCGAAATCATAACGGCCTAATTTCTTTTTCTTTTTTTTTTCGTACTTTAGACGCAAGGAGCTTCGTGAAGAAACGCCCGATCACGAAGAAAACAGTTCGATAGAGAAGATTACCTTAAGAAATGCCGACCGACCAAAAAGCCTACATTCGCACTATATTTAAGGTCACAACAGCTGGATTACCTAGCAAGCACAACCAACTAATTTAAAAGCCGAGCGATCACAAAAGCTAGCTTAGATTGACACTAAAAGCATCTTTAACATATACCCTTCCTTGTAAACGTCTGCAGTTTCTCCAGCGCTAGACTTCCACCGTTCAGTCAAATGCTTGATCACGTGATACGCTTCAGAAAAAAAAAACGAGAGGGCGCACGAGATGTGCGACACCAAAAACGAAGTCACTTAAAGCCGAAATTTCACGCAACAGTGCACCTCGATGAAGCCCGCATATAAGATTATATAGAAAGCATAAATCCAAAGGGCGAGATTGTCTCGAAATAAACTTTTCGCATCATAAACGAGAACAAAATTTGCATAATATCCCTCAGCACCCCTCACATGTCACCAATATGTACAAACGAAATGCGGACAGGAAACAAAAGCTTTTCAAGCTAAAGACATAATAAAAAAGCAGTTTCTGAAAAAGAAAAATGTTTGTGGACAGGAGCTGCACAGAAACTCGCCAATCGCAAGAACTAGCAACTGCTGCAAACGTTCGATTTGATTCACTAGACAACTGACTAGAGGTTGCTTAATACTCGAGTCGGCCACTGTAGCAGAGCTCGATAAAAATCTCTAGACAAACGAAAATCCTTAGACCATCTCGGATGAAATCAAAAATACGGGATTCTGATTGGATCGCTTCCCCGAAACCATCACCCAATCACATTGTAAGCCGATTTCGAATAAACGCGTTCGAACATGCAACAGCAGCGATGACAGCAGCGGTGACATCAACGGACTGCTCTGAAACGACTATTTCACATAACTGCAATAAAACATTCTTTTAAATCTTAACTAGAAAAATTCTCTATGAGTAAGGGCAAATAGCGCATAAATATACCTTTACCCTATAAAATATACCCTAAAAAACTAACGACACGTCAGCAAGCCTCCCACATTGGGAGCTGCGCCGAGCCAGTCAGCCATCCTCCCCGCTCAAGAGGCCTGCGCGCTATATAAACAAAATTGACGCCGCACGCAGAGCACGGTCTTCAAGGAAAACCAAAGAAAAAAAAAAAACAAACAAAATCGTTAACAGCATATAGAAAAAGAAACTGTGCTCAGCTTCTAAAACAAAACAAATCTTGCCTTTTCTTATGGCGACACAAACAGGATCAACTCGCAGAAAGAAAGTGCATAAACATCCGTCAACAGTGCATCACACGTTTATCATTAAGGTAAAAAAAAACGACATCAAAAAAACTGCAGAGGCAGTATAATTGGACAAAGGAGTAAGACAAAAGTGTCGGCCGTGGAAATAACGTTTTTGCAAGCATGGCAGTCGCGTACTGGCGCATCGCCAAGTTCACTCTTCCTCCAAGCTCGCACGAGTTACACTTCCGACGACCAAAGATCGCTTCGTTTATCGAGCAGAAATTCTCGTTGACGCTCTAAACGTCGCTTCTCGCTCTCGAGTTCGACTTCCTCCCGCTGCAAACTGTGCAAGTAGGACGTCGCCTCTTGCAGGATGGCCACCTTGGCCACCCTCTCCCACGGCTTGAACGACGGCAGAGTCTCGCGGAGCTTCTCGAAGCTCAACTTAAGTTTGACCCGATGCTTTTGCTCGAAAACCCGCTTCAGCTGCAAATGCCCGGCCCTTTCCAAGTCAACAACGGCCGCACGGTCGGTCTCCACCAGGTCTTCAAGCATCGACGGATAGCTGAGCGAATCCGCAACACCCCACGCGACAGAAGTGTGAGAACAGCTGACGCTGCTGACAGAAGGCGGTGAAGGAGCTGACTTGCCCGAATTTGACAGACACACCTTGACTGGAGAGCGTCTTGTTTGACGACGATTTGGCTTGGAGACGGCTTTTGTCGTCGACGTGGATTCTGGCAGGGTCAGCTTTCGCTTACAGGGTGATCTCCCAGCATCACCAGGTGCGGGGTCCGACTTACAGCTATCCACGGTGACGACGTCGATCTCTTCATCTAAGAAGCAAAAGCGACTGGGCATGAACGATATCGGCGAAGGAGGCTAGGCACGAGCAACAACAGCGAAGGAGACTGGGCATGAGCAGCAAAGAACAGCGAGAAACACAGAGGAACACTGCCTGAAACACCCAAACAGAGACAAACCATGGAATATCACATCTTAAGTATGGAATCCTGCAACCATCGCTCGACAAGAAAAAATTACCCAACCCCCTGCAAGAAGGTAAGAACAATTACTCAAGTATTCAAGAAGGTGGAAATCGATATCCTTCAGGTAGCAGTTTATTTCGCGGCATTCTAACCAGCTGATAACATAATTGGTCACGTGACAAGCGTTATCAAAAATAAACTAGAAAAGGAAATCAAGAGGGCGCACGAGACACTGAGCCACACCGAAGCTAGAAGACCACGCAGTTCAACCGAGGCCACGTCACAAAAGCACCATCACCGGCCACATACTAATTACACCAGAGGATCACACTCACCCGTTTCAGACAGCCCTGACGAGAAGCCAGATGCGCTATCCACCACACAGGTCGGAAGCGTAGGGAAAACTACGGCCGGGTTCACACATACGAGACTGTCCAGAAAGCGATCGCTCAAATCGGCAGCGTTCGGCTCGCACGTCGTAAGTGGGGGCGTGGGGCATGGCGTAGGATACAGCGCGTCTTCCACGGGCGCCATTTTCCACAAGTCCATGTCGATAGCTGAGGAGTAGTTGCGCTCGCCTTGCCCACTCCACATGCAGTCACGAACACGATCTGCAAACGCTCGTCACCGTGGTCGCACGAGCCATTACAAGTCGCTTCGTGGAGACACGTGCCTATCAAGAGTGAATAAGTTTAGTTCTTTCAGAGGTGCATTTGGTTGGGTTCTTAGGTTCTGCATCACGAGGGTGCCAAATGCAGGGGTGGTAGGTGCACAAAAGCAACCGCTAGAGCTCAGCGAAACGCGCTGCGAAAAAAAAAAAGACAGGCGAAATGCCACTGTCATTTAGGAAATAGAATGACGGGGGAATTTCTATATTTGTACGAGTGCACCTACAATCCACTCAAAAGATATATGAGTCAGATTGTGCAGTAATACTTCCTACTAAGCTCACCAGCCTAACCGTTAAGTCATTCTATGAGTCCACCATTTTGGCGGACGCCATGGGACTTGCTCATCTAGAAGTTACAAACACGCCTGGACGACTGGAATAGCAACAGCAGATATGGCTGCGAAAAGGAATCTGGCCAACGATGGAGTCATCGTTGGCCAGATTTATATATTTCTATACTCATTTATAATTTAGAACTAACATTTAAAATATTATAACCGTTAAGAAATATTGCGTTCCAAGGATGTGGTATTTCCTTTTCGTTTATCCACCAATCTATAAAAAGTATAATCGGCATGTACCAACCAGAAAGAGCAATTGCTGGTTTCAAACTTAGTGAGGCCTTGCAATTTGCGGCAAAAGAGTAGGTAGATCATCCTCCTCATCCTCCTCAACAAGTCAAACCAAAAGTTCAACCCAACTCATAATTTTAAGAAAGCAAACAATAAAGCATGTGACAGTAACCACAAAACGCGCCGTTCTCGAATCGTTGCAGAAGGCAAAGCCAAAAAAAATACCCAGGTATTGCTTAATATCAGAGAACCGCACTAATTTCAAAAAATTATTCAAATAAGTTTCAGCACAGCGGCTACAAAATTAGCACTGCGATCAATTAAAAGGGCTTTCCGTTAAAGTAATTAACGTGACAAAACTTTCACACATAAGCCTGTTAGAAATTCAACCTCCTTCCTAGGATTAATTATCAGTTCTATGTTGAAAGCCACGTGGCTCGTTCAACAAGGGAATTAATACACGATAAATATAGCAGAAGCTTTAAGGCAATCGAAGCGAAACAACCAGGAACGGAAAATTCTCGTAACCTACCGTCGGTGCAAATTGTCAGTTCGTTGAATGCAAGCCGTGGCGAGAACATAATCCAGCGTTTCACTCGTCGCAATCGACGAGCAGCTAGATGGTTCGGCAAGACTGCAGAGATGTCTGAAAAACTAATCACCAGTAACATGTAGTTGGGAGCACTGGCGGCGAACAACAAAGACTTTATCAGCATGATGGTGGCTTTTAAAAATCCCCCTAGTTATCTAAACCCGCCAGTTTAAAATCTTCTACAATTTAAGAAATCTTTGCCTACGTGTCACTAATGTAGCAATTATATTGCTGCGATATTTCACTGTAAACCCCCTGATGTTGTTCCCGATTCTCACCAGCCGCATTACATGTAAACTCATTCGTTGATAGAGGCGGAACATGGAGCATAATTCGAACATCTATCATGGATATGAAATGGCGGGAATCACTGAGCCTTCCAGAAAGCACGCTACACCAGCCGCCAACTGATGAATGATTGCGCGATATTTCTTTATCTTTATTGGCAATTCCTTTTCTCAAGTTTTTATTTCTCCGATATGCACCTAAACCACATGGCTGTTTCGTTCATGGTACTGATACTGAACCATTCATACCTCCAATCTGGCATGACAAAAAAAGCTCGTATCGTAATCGCATATACTGTGGTGGTCACTAGAATGCAGAATCCCTACATGTTGAAAGATAGGACTAAAACTCAAATGTCACTGGAGGAACTAAACAAGGAAAACAACCAAGTACTAATTGATAAGTGGTTCGTGACTACTATTAGGCCAGCAAAACAAACGGTCCGTACCGCCAGTCAGCAATGAAAATTTTTGAAGTTGCTCAAATCGTATTTTGTTGCCAAGACGCCAAAGCGTTTAGACAAAAACTAGTCGGTCGCGTCTGTGAGGTTGGGTGAGTTGTGCGAGTTGTGATGTGTGAACCTTGCTTGATGGAGGACTAAATAACACGGCCAGGAGTACCATTGAGAATATCGACTTAGCACTAAGTAAGAAGTTTCTAGCTTTAGATGACGATAATTGAACTCGTCTGTAAAAGCTTAATGTCAGTGCATGTTTTGTGCGACTACTTATTTGGGGGATATTGGTGCTAGATATTGGTGTTTGTGCAGTACAGTATTGCCTTATGTGGTCTTAGTTGCTGTCCTTCTTGCGTTTACCATCCAGCCTTGTCTCTCGTCGTATGGCTATATTGGTTGCTGAACGTTATTGTCGCATTTTGAAGTAGTTTTCACAGAGTAGATCTGGAGAGTATGAGTATGTTGGAATAAGCGCAACAATATATCATCGTAATGGTGTTATTGTAATTTGCACTACGCGAGGTTTATCTTGATAGTAGGTAGTCCATTTATTTAATTATTTTTTTATTACAGGTGTTGCTTGATTTCATCTTGACTTTGGTATAAACGGGAGAACTTGCAAATAGGGAAGAGAAGTTGAACGAACAGAATACGATCAGTACAGGAGGTCTGCTTAGTCTACAATGCAATATACTAGTCTACTCATAACAACATAATGTACTAAACCGGGTAGTGGATTGATGCATAGCAAAAGAAGGTTTCCAGACTAGTTTTTAAGTAAAGCTGCTTTTAATATTGCTTGTAATTTCATTCTTAATACAAGAGGTACTTGTTAACACAAGGGATCCTCCGGGGTTGGATAAGGCAGAGGACACCATACTAAAATGAAAGAAGACCTACGTAACCATGTACGTTATAGCAGGCCAAAATGTGCCAAAGACTACTAAATGAGCGCAGTAGTTCTCCTAAAAATTGGTCAGCTATGAAAAAGGTCATGAACAGCTACTAGTTCAGTTTTTCTTGCTCCTGTCTTTCGCAATACATTTGAATAATGTATTTGTAACGCTCTACCTAAACATTTAAACAATCACAAACTTCTATCGGATGAGCAATCTGGCTTCAGAAAACAGGACCATCCATTTAATCAGCTGGTAAGTGGAAGTCATCGAACATACAAAGCGTTTAACGAACATCCCCCCTTCCCCCATAGAAGTACTCGCTTTCTTTGTTGATATGTCTGAGGCCTTTCATAAGGTGCGGCATGAGGGTAGTCTCCTCTAACTAGAGCGCTCTAGAATTCGCGGGCTATTCTAGACTTGATATGTAGCTATCTCTCTGGACGGTTCCAGAGAGTTGTTCGGAATGGTGCCAGGTCTTCCTGAAGGCCTGCTTTGGCCGGTGTACCCCAAGGTTCTTTATTGATTTAATCGCAGACTTCAGAAGTGATGGGCGCTTTTTTTGAGGATTATGTATCTCTGTTTCTGTATAACACTCGGACCTTGCGCATGACCTATCCTTAATTTTAGCTTAGTCTTGCAAAAGGAAAATAATTTTTATTCATGATCCAACTAAGCAAGCTGTATAAGTAGTTTTCACGACATACAAAATAACTCGCTATAATCATCCAGTACTATTTAATAACTCCTTAGTGCAGTAGGTGGCACTTAAGCACCTAATGCTAATATTAGATAAAGATTTGTCCTTAACTTGCTATATTACCAAATTGATCACTAAAGTTATGAAGGGGGTTGGCTTAATGCGTCGCCTTCGAAAAAATGTCCATAGAGATAGCCTGATAACAATCTATAGTCGTTTATAAGACCCTTCCTTGACTGCGGAGATGTTTTCTATCACTCTCCACTTTGAACTTCGTCACTTACTAAATTGGAATCCACCCGATACCAAGCCGCCATAGCTATATCTGCTTCAAAAGGTACCTCAGCTGCGAGACTTCACGCAGACTTAAGATCGGAAAAACTGGCCGATAGGCGCTGTTACAGACGACTCTTCTTATTCTGGAAAGTTGCTATAACCAAGACACCTGCATACCTGCTCCTTTCGGTCCCAACTAGATGCATGGGATATAGACTCAGGAGACTATATTTGTTTTATATATTAATACCCGATTGTGGAAACTATGCCTACTTTACCTAAAGTTTAAAGCTTTGTTCTTCCCTGCTGTAATCTTTGACTGGACTATCTTACTTAGACAAGTCGATTCGTGCATCCGAAACCTTAACAATCTTCAAAAAAGCACTCGAATAGCCCTTCAAAAAAAAAATATGCGCGTAATATCCATCATCCATAGCCCTTCGTTATTCAACTCAAACAAGGCTTGGGCCTAGTGTCCTCGTGCACATCCGCCTAATTTTGCAGATATTAAGGACCCCAATTGCTTAATTGCATACGGCGACATTCATTCAGACCCAACCTCTGAGTATGAGTCTCGAGCTTCAGGCGCGGATGTAAAGCGATTGCTTGTTCGACGGTCATATCAGACCAATCGGCACTTACTGAGGAGTAAATGGTAAATTTATACCCTAGATTTTAGATGCTGCTTCTCCGCACTTCGAGCCAGGACAGCATCAGTATCTCCTACGCACAGCAACTTTTCAACGATACTTAATCCAATCCCATGAGAGCTTCGTAGAGCGTGGTAGCTCCGAAAACAGTAGCAGAGAGAAGTATGACACACTAAGCTGCAAAAAAAAAAAACAATGCTTGCAAATTAAACAAATACAAAATAAATTGCAACAAATAGTAAAAACACAAAATACAAAGTAACGCGTTCCGAAACCGTACTAATCGACTCATAGTAGCGTGATCTAAAGATAAATAGGAACATTAGTAGTACGTTCTAACAGTACTTAGCAACACTAGCGTTCTTCAAAAAATTTGATGTTAGTGTGTAATTATCAGTTATTTGAACCAAGTTACACAGCTTATACTGTATACCATCGATTTCTAACATATTTGAAGTCTTTCAGACAACAAAGTACCTTGCAAATACTGATTGCAGTGACGCAATATTAACGTGATAGTAATACACACCTTAGAAGTATCATCGCTAATAAACTTGTCGTGAAACAACCGCCAGTTCCCAACTTCAACTAGATTCCAACTTTTCTTTTGCCACCTTCCTTCTTCCAACTCATCGGAGGCATGAGGTCATATTTAAAATAATCTAAATGCAAATAACAAACTTTAAATGGGAATAAGGACCTTGGGATTAAGTAATAAACTTCTTACTGAGTAAGACGTTTGAGGCTTTCCACTTTAAGTAAACCCCAAAATATACAACAGAGGTAATATAACCTTCAGTCCATTCATGGCGACAAAGTTTCCCCACGGTGATAAGCTGCCCACGCTTGCAAACGAATCGAGCTGCAACAAAAACATCCAACATACAGATAAATGTCCTGCTTACAATTTTTGGCTATATCGAACACTTGTCGCACAATTCTGCGAAGCTTTATTTATGATGTAGGCCAAAAAGAAAGACGTGCTTTTACATCTAGCACTTTTTGATTAGCTGGAGAGATTTCGTTGTTACATTCTCAGCACGGGACTTTTAGGAACGGGAAAAAAGTGCGCCCGTTCTGATTTATTCGTTTTGACTAAAATCCGGACACCCTGTCTGCATATCCTACTGGGTTATTGCTTTTGTGGCACAAAAAAGGAAGTCAGGTTTTATAGCTCATTTGGCATGGCTTGTCACTCTACGGTACTACGTTCTCATCTGTTTCAACACGATCTAATAATGATAGAATGTCTTGAATAATAGAAATAAGCGAGTTGAGGGCTTGTGTCTGCTGTGTTGGTCCGTAAGCAAATAGCGGTAACTGAGTCTTCTTTTTTCAAAAAAGCAAACCTTAAATAGCCTGAATCTGCACTTCTTACATACGTAGCTTTACTATATTGAACTACTGTCCTCAGCATACTTAGCATTCTAAAAGGAATGAAATAACCGACCCTTCGCCATGCATTAGCGTTTCCGATTGCAAACAGGTCTATGCACTGAATCTCTCCGCCTGCCAAGCTGAACTTAACCATCGCTCTTTATCAATCAAAAGCGACTTATCGTGTGACCAACGTCCAGAGTGCGTTATGGGGTTTGGTTTCGCGCCATCTCGGTAGCGACCAAATGGAGATCAATTAAGTGCGTGTCACATCTCATCCCTGTCGGGAGAAGCTGTCTTGAATGGTTTAATATGAAATAAATGAATCTTAAGGACATCGTTTTTAGATCTCCATCTAGACGAGAAGGGGAAAAGACCCGTTTGAGATATCTCAACGATGTCTTTCGCTGGCTAGGAAGGTCGAGGTCGCAACGCTGTCTTACGCAGCTGGTTCTTGTCGTCATCGAACGTCACAGCTAAATCATTCGCTACAAACTGTTTGCATGTTGGGCACGTTCGAAACGCCCGGGCGCGACAACCAATAAAAACAATCAGCGAGCAGGTAAATCTTTCGGCGTCCGATTTCTAATTCCTCTCGTGTCAAGCAGGTAGATCGCATTCATATCAGTCGTCTTGATACCTAGAAGGATTTAGGGAACGATTTTAATTGTTCGAACACTCAAGCTGTCAACATAAACAGGCCTTACCAGTTGTAAATTTAGAAGCTCTCCCTGTTTCTATATCCGCTAGGGAATATTCCTTTTAGATTTGCTCCAGATTACCACCAACTTAACGCAGCCAACAGGCTTTTCACACTACAAACATACTTCGCCAGCCCAATAGTGTACTGAAGACTGAATCTGTTCGAACCGAAAACAATTAGATGGGAAGAAGACTTAATCCAAAGCTGTTCGGACTTAAGAATTTCGCGCGCTTGTGAGTGTGTATGGGTGTGTGTGTTTTTGTGTGTGTTGTGTATTTGTGTGTGTTGTGTGTGCGTGTCTGTGTCTGTGTGTGTGAAATTAAGAAATGACAAAAGACAGAATCGCGTATTCATAGCTTTAATCCCTTTGAGGAATGGCAGAGTACCAGTTACTTCAAAATTGGAATATTCGCGTATAGTTCTCTCTTCGCTCCTGTGTTATTTAAACAAAATCGAACCTATCATGAGAGGGGCCCTGATTATCGTTATTACGAACAGCCTCCTTCTAATGAGTACATTAACCACAAGGATTAACCGCAATCACAACACTGTCAACTTTTTGCCTATAAACACAAGGGAAAGGGATACAGCCAGGATTCAATATTTTGAAGACTTCATAGGGCTTGCTAGTGGGTACCCGTTCCTGCTAAAAGACTATACAACTACTGTTGGTGTTTAGCTCTCGGGAGATGAAAATCAAGTAAATTTAGAGATTGTGTACCTTTATAAGTATAAGAGCACTGAGACACAAAGTCATTCGTTTCTTTTATGCAAATTTTTATTTTTACAAAAATAAAAGAGTCTACTCTGTGAAGGAAAATAAAAAAGTCAAGTTGGCATAGTTCTACCAGATAGCCATTGGCTTTTTCGCGACAGTGTAAGATGGCTCTGAATAACGGTGATGGAAGTGAATTCCTCCAGGCCGACTGCCATATCCTTTTAAAGTAGAAACAAGGAAGGATAAAAGTCTATTTAAGGCTGTAAAATTGCGTATTGATATTAATTATTTCACTCTCCAAGATCGAAAATGGCTCCAAGGTCATCTATAGTTTTCAGCAATTTCACGTAACGTATAAACTCGTTCACTTTAAGAGCCCCTGAAAGAGATACTAAGCCTCTTTGCATCAGATAATACTTAGATGATACTCTTTTTTTCTCCTCTGCCCCTGTGTTGGCAGCTCGTTTCCGTAGTTTCCTTATCAGGTGGTCTCCCGCATTCCAACAACAACATCAGCAACAATCCTTATAAGCCTAGATAAAAAAATTTAAATAACAAAGATAGTCTGCGAGAACTAGTCTTCTCGCAGACTATCTTTAAGTACAGCTGCCCAAATTAAGACGAACAGCGTTGCGCACATAATCATTTATTGAGGGGAGGTATCTTCATAGCCGTAGTTAATCAGATTGAAGATACCACAACATTAAAATAAAATAAAATAAAATAAAATAAAGGCACCATTAAAAACAATTCCCAGCCAGAATTAAAAGAAAATCATCATTTATTCACAGAACTAAACTGTAAACTAAACTGTCATTGAGGTCATAATCGGTAAATTATGTGTAAGAGGCCATAATCAGGCCTGTGATTGCCTTTTTAAAGCTAGATTTTGCACTGTTTGTTTTGATATTCAAGGCACAAATCTGATAGTAATTAACAACACTCCCATATGTTTCAGTACGAGCACCGAACCTTAAGGAACGCCACTTTCAAAATCTTTAATTTCCAAGTCTGCATTGTCAATTACGACAAATTGTTTACGGCCACTGAAATAAGACTTAAACCAATTCAGGCCAATTCCACGAATACCATAATCACGTTTTTCTAGTATTTTCAGATTCACAGTGTCGAGCGCTTTCTGTAAAGTTAGGAACCGACCACATGCATTTTGACCACGGTCTAGGACATCGCTCACGGAGGTAGTGAAGCTAACTAACGCATGAGTAGTGGAGTGGCTCTTTCGAAAGCCTTGAAAGTCATATATAAAGTTAAACCTTTCTAGATACCAATATGGACGTGTATACACAGTTTTTTCGAGAACCTTACTTAGATTGGATTCCATCACTGATCAGCCAGCATTACCATGTTCTGCTATTCGAGATCTCTGAGCTACACAAAAGCAATACGGCATCATGCAGTTTGTAGATTTTTACTTCTCTAATCAAGCGAAAAAAATGAAATTTCTCGTTTGAAACGATGATGAAAAGATGCTTTTCTCGAAATAACACGCATTTCTCGAAACTATGATTCCATTGGTTGGCTTTACGCACGTTTCGTCCCGGCCAAGGGACTCGTCAGAGACCTTTAGTTGGAGTCTTTAGTGGCCAATCAACTGCTTGGATTCCCATTAAGAACTTGAAATCCCTGGAGACCTAGAGTGCTCCGTCTAATCAAAACTAATATTATAAACTAATGTTATATATATGCGTATGTACATGTATATATAATACTATATTATATATATTATTATTATAATCGAAACTAATATTATATTTTTATAACACAAACAGCACTTGAGAAATAACAGCTCTAATTGTATGCATGTCCCTGCAATTAAAGCAGCTTGACTTGTGCGTTGGCGCGTTCTTCACGAATGCGTGCTTGGTAAGACGTGTCTTTTAACTATTTCAGATAGCACACTCATTGACAAGGCAATTCAATTTGCTTCGTTAATCTGAAGGAGCAATTTGGAGCTGATATGCCGTATGCGTTCTTAAATTTTGAATCAGTAATTCTTGGGATTTGACCAGTGTACAAGTGTGCACAGAGCGCCTCAATTGCAATAACTTAAATAGAAACTCCAGTCAAGCAAACTAAAGCGATCCAAAGTTACAGCGAAACATACAAAATATAAAATTCACTTTACTTCGAATGAAATTTAAGTTGTTTTTGCCCATCGACAAGCAAAGGAGTTTGCATTTGATATATCTAATTTTTTAAACTTTAAATTTTTTAAAGTTTAGACATGTTGAAGTTCGACGCTGAAACAACTCGGAAATAAACATGGATCATGCTCATTTAGAGTATACAATGCACACAGCACAGTGCCTTAGCGCATGCCAGTTCACCTAAAAACATGACCTAACAGATAACCTTAACGCACTTCAATGTAATCCACATCAACTCGTTGTTAGTTATTGTCTCGGAAAGCCTCGAAATTTAGCCTATTTAATCTCGAAGAAAGTTGCAAAAATTAACGTAGTTTCGAGGAAAGTCTCACTTGAAAACGTCTTGATAAAAGTATCGATACGTCACGTCGCCAAAATTTATCGTTACTTCGACACGGACCACCGCCTCGTCTTGAAACTTTTCGAAACTCAGAAAGTTCCAAAAAAAAAACAAAAAAAAAAAACGACAAGATAAAGCCACGTCGACATAAGCAGAAACGACAAAAGTGTGTCCTCCGGGAAATCGTTCGAAGTCAAAACCAAAGGAATTGCATCATATTACGCACATGCGGGACTCATTAAGGTCGGCTCTATGGTCACCATGATAAGGGGTGCAATCAGTTAGACCGCAGACACACCTACCTGCTTAGGTCTTACTACTATCTCATTTAACTTCTCATTCAAGCACTAGAAATAGTGCTTTCGAAACACCATTTCGCGAACCATGGCAGGGTAATTGACCACATTATGGGTGGGATGATAAGCTCCTTTCGCGAGATCGGGTAATTTGTTTATGCTAAATTGCGGAACGATTGATCCACTCGTGCCATAGAGTTATTGTATTAATACGATCACCTGTTTGATTCGAAACCCTTCCTTGAAAAGTATCCTTCCTGAAGGTTAATTTACTTGACAATGACAGCGATATGTCGAAACATATTCCCAAAGTTAAAATGAGTGGGTTTTCATCCAATATGTATCCACCGGCCCTGGCAAGCGCTCCAAAACCGAACGGTAAACCAAATCATTTAAAATCATACAATCATTTAAAATCATTCAATCACTAATTATCCCTTGAGGTGAACGGTCTCAAGCGAGCAGACACATTCGCCTCCGCATCAGGGCTCCACAAGGCGGGAAACCCCGCGTGGTGTTTAATATAAACCGCGAACGAGGATCAGACCACGTAGGTAAGCGACTTCGTTTTGAGTTTCTTATAGACGATTAGGGTATAAACGCTCTATTGAAGCTTTTGTTGATTTAAAGCTAGTAAGGCCATAAAGCTTCAGCTGGGTTTTTATACTATAGGGCTTTGCTGGGCGGCACAAACCCCTCCTTAGACGGGCTTCGGACAGGCCGTCGCCAGAAGATAACTGTTGGAGAATGAGTGATTTACTACAGCAAATAGCACTTTTTGTGTGTAATTCTCATGTTTTATGAAGAATTGTTATTTTTCTAAACGCGTAGATCCTCAGAAGTGAGCAATACCGCAATCGAATTAAGGCAACAGGAAAATATGTTTTGCGAGCCGCTAGCTTACCACCATTACAGATGAAAACGTCGTTTTAGAAAGAATATTTGACTGAAACATCTGCAGCCAGATACATCTGATACATGTTGATTGTTTCAGCAATATTGACCATCGCTATATCGGACTGGTGACTATCTTTAGCATGATATTTTTTATGTGCAACATAACAATGTCTTGTAGTATGCAATAATAGAGTTTTTAATGAGTGGAACTTGCCATGCAAGGCGGTAAGTTGCAAGTAAACAGTGGATTTTGAAAGCCAATATTATTCTTATTGCACTCATAATGAATACTAGCTTTGAACAAAATAAGCAGCCTTTTTGGTTTGTATTAATTTTTTCAGCACGCTTTGACCTGCATCCAGCCTGTTGGTACTTACATTTTCCATGCAAAATATGATTGATAATGGGCTGTTGGAGTTCAACCATGGCACTGGTATTGTCGTAACCTGCAGCTCTAACTCCCCTTTCTGTAATTTTCAATTGCTGCACGCGAATTTTGACCGAAATTGGCAAATCAGCCGATGCATATGATGTGATAGACATGCTAAAAGTAGGTCTGCAGTTGTACTCGTCTTTCTGACTGATCTGAGTGATTTCTCATGGCGATTGGGCTTTGAATTTATTATTGATAATAACATGCCTGTGCTTGCTTCTAATGTTAATTGTTTCAATCGTAAGGGTTAAGACTGAAAAGCACTGAAAATAACATTTGTTAAATGGCACGCTAATTATGCCCATTCTATGAATTTAATTAAATGAAATTATGCGTTTCCAAATGCCATGGTTTTAAAAGCACTGGTGTTTGCATCTAATGCGATGTGAAGTTGAGAATTTTCTGCAAGCTTCTTATCTGTTTAGGGGTTTGATGCAATTAAGTACCATGAAGGTTTGAAAAGTTTGGTTGTGTTTATTTTCATACCTTTTACGCTTAGTTTATCATTACCCTTTGAATTCTTGTAGCTGTTCTGCGATTTCTTTCTTTGTTTTTTGGTATAGTAAAATTTGCATCGTGTCTTACGGTAGGATGCTGATTCTTTGGATAACCTGCTTTCATAGTTTTTCAATATGGTTTAAATGGAACAGGAACTTCTTTTATCCTTTCAATCATCTGAATTTAATCTCTTGAACCTTAACCAAGCACTTGTGTTTGGTGAAACTGTGTGTAAATAGGTGTCAGATAGATGGCAAGAACAACTAGTAAGCTGGCGTATGGAACGACAACAGCAACAACAACAACAACAACAACAACAACAACATATTTTTTCCTCTTTAAATGCACCATAAAACAATAATAACACACTTACAGTGTAGGAAGGGAAGATTAAAGATGAGGACGAGTTAATAAAGCTGATCTTATATACTAAAAGTATCGCTTCGACAATGGAACTTATCATGCATTAAGAGGGAGCAACATCCTCCTAGCCTGGGCTAATGTGATCAAGGATGCCTCTCGCCATTACTCAAGCATAATTTAGTTTCGTTACGTGGAAGAAGTTCATGATCTAGAACCAGCAGTAGAGCAGAAGGTAGAAATACATCGGAATTGTTGCAAGTTGTTTATGAAGCACGGTATCAACAAGCTCATGCAATAAAGATGAAACAGTCTAGAAAATCCAGCTTACAGAAAATGCTTATGCAATCTTAATAGGAATTAAAGAAAAAAAAAAGAATTTTTACCACTCGGGATAAAAGTTTCAGATCCAGGGAACAAAATCGTTGATAACTAATGCTCAAGAAAATTAGTAACACAACGCTCAGTAAGATTGTAAGAACCACCATAAACAAAACAATTGATAGTTTGTACAAAATGTTCAAGGTTAGACAAAAAACCAAAATATCAAATAAAACAAACATATATAATAATGCAAGAATTCCCATAACATAAAGTAATAGCTGAATAAAATTCAAATTGTTAGTTTGAAAGAACAGGTATAGTATTTAAGGTTACGTGTAAGCAGCTAATAGCAGGGTTGTAAACGCTTTCTTGAAGACATGTTTTTGTTGGGAAAATGTGAGAAGTAATTCATTATGTTGATTAAAAAGTGCAGCACCTTTGTATTTTATGTTACTCGGAAAGTCTGGAAAGCCAAGCTTCATTGATTTAACGTGGTAAGTGCTTTAACAGCTAGAGGTCCAACGGTTCTGTGCATATCTATAATATAGGTACAAAAGGTTATGGGGGCATCTCTGTTCAGAAAGAATTTTATTTGTGTGATCGTGGTTGTAATGGCATGACTGAATATGAATAAATAAGGTAATATTAGAAGTTCAACTTGTGTCCTAGTGATGTCTCGTACTTCTGTGGAGGGCTTGGATTGCTTGTGTGTTCTATTCTATTCTAAAGGGTTCTGCTACCTTGTCGCCATGGTGATGTCATGGGTGCGGTTGGAGTGATTCTGTTTCCTGGAGTGATGTCACATTGGTTTGTTATTGTGATTAGCATTAAATAGATAGTAGCCTCTACCTTGTAAAAATCCTAATTACTTCATATTTTGCTGGGTAAGCTGTCTTTTAGCCGCGTGATCTAAAATCGGCGTGAATGCCAAGATTACCGGCTTAGTGAGCTACATTTTCGGAATCAGAAAATTTCGGGAATTTTTGCTCACCACGTTGATTTCGAGTTCGAAAACGGGGATTCTTGGTGGCCGTGGTCCTTTGTAAAGGTACGGCCACCTGCCAACTAACCAGTAAATTTTGACGCTGTGCAGTCGTGAACTGGGCTTTTCGTGGGGGCTTCCCCTGTAGGATGCTAATCGACGATCAGTATGTCATAATGCATGAATTTGTAATTGTATCCATTGCTACAGGAAAAGCAAGTTTAAAAACCAATACCAGCTAGTGCCATCTTGTTGTTCTTTTTCGTACTAAGGTTGATACGTGCGGTATAACTTTGGCTGTAACGAAAGACGAAGTGCAGAATCACTGAAACGGAGGTTCTGCACACTTGTCAGGCGTAAATATTTTTAAATTTTTGTCTGAGCATAGTTGCCATTGAATTTCCTGCTAGTCGAATCTTTTGCAACAAAATATTTATGTTTATTTGGTCTCACCCAATCGTTTTGGCCTTGGAATGTTTTATTTTTCAGCAATACGGTAAGACGAAATGTTAAATCTGATAAATCGCATTCACGTGCTGCTGTCAAGCATTAACTAATATTGTGTAGTAGGTCGTTTCTTTTGCAAGCAATATGTAAACATGGTGTTCTTTTTTTCACAAGACAAGCAATTGATTTTTTAAAGATTTTTGAAGTTGCTGTGCATGAAGATAATCATTTCTGTCTTCTTGGTGTAATGCGATATCTCTTTAGGCAGCAGGCACTAGCATTAATTTTTCTAGTCATTCATTCTGATGTTTGATGGAGACTGAAGCTCGCATTGCAAAGGAGATCTGCGTGGTTAGCCAAGTAATGCATGTAAAACAAGGCATCTGTACATATATTGTTCCCGTGAATATTTAATTAATGTTGAATGTGAGGTGGCAGTTTTCTGAGGTGGAATGTCGTACCCTCTTAAACAAGTGTATGAATCTCTTGATTGTAACAATCTCTTGTATGTCGATTGTTTTAGAAGGACAGGGGAATCCAATCCGGGACCCGTTGCACATAGCATGGATGGCTAAGTCCGGGATCTAAGCCACATGTCCACTAATTCCACCAATACAGAGACCTCAGACTAGCCTGCCGTTGTCTCTTCCCGTCATCTGCTCCAAGAAAACATAATAAGAAAACAATTGCTTATGCGTCAAGTGGTTGGAACTTTAATCAACGCTGACTGTTATGCATGCAGCTAATACTTATTGGAAATATCCTCTGGCAGGGTGAGAGCGGATTGAATCTGCTCCGTCATAGTTAACATCAGGCACCAGAAAGACATGCAACAAGTCAATGATGAAAACGTGGTTTTAACATACGACAAAAAGTTGTGGTTATTAAGAAACGTACGTCGTTAAGAACGCCGAACGACAACGCAGGGAACTGAACGTCGTTCTCATGGAACTGAACGTCGTTTTCATGGACTTTGCTAAAGCCTTCGATGCTGTGCTGCGCGGAAGCACGTCTATGTATATATCCTCCATGTATCTCGAAAGGCCTCGATCGGAAGGTCGTCCCTGTCACGGTTAGCCAAGCAGTTCTCGCTCTGTGTAATCGTGCAAACGCTCGAGTCGCAGTGAACGTTGATTGGACGAGAGACCTTCCTTTCATGAATGGAATAAAGCCTGGATGCTCCCTTAGTCCGTATCTTTTTAATCTCGTGCCGGACGAGCTCGTCACTCGTCTAAGCCGCGGCTCACATAAAAGAGACTCGAGTATGAAACTGTGAACTGTCTCGCCTTCGCTGACGCTCTTGCCTTACGAGCGCCAACAGAATTCGAATCAAACGCTTTCCTTAGCCGTACGGCAAACAAAGCAAAGTCACTAGATCTTCGCGTTCTAGCCGTGAAAATCAAAAGAGCCTTAAAGTGGTCTCCGAAGTACGCAGATACTGGAAAAGTTCAGGTATTCCTAGTATTGGGGTTCTCGGATGAACCCCATCGGTGACGTCATTATGTAAGACAAGGATTGGGAGCAGCAGACTTCTAGGCTCCACACTGGTCCTTGTAAGCCACACCAGATGTTGCTAGCCGTACGCGAGGTCTTTATTCCTCGTATAATACTTCAGCTTCGACTCTCTGAGCCTGGCAAGTGCAAGTCAAAAGGTTGGCATAGAGAGGCAAGTCCCAGGCCCCGCTGGAAAAGGTTTTGAACCGCGCCGCATGGCAAGAATAAAAGCCGAACTAAATGTGTAGCAAGAGTTACAATGACCGATTCCGTTGCCCCAGACCATTGTTACGGATATGGAATTCTTGAGTAGTCAGCTCGTTACCGCCATGAGCATTCCGTCTTGAATGCTCCCTACTAACCAAGGAACAAGCCCGGTGAAAGTTTAACCGCAGCTGAAAGTGTGTAGAAAGGGGTGCAAGACGGACATCCATGTGCTTTCCATGTGCCTTCCATGTGCCATCTAACAAAATGTTCAATCAGCAGACCATGCAACCTCATCTGAGGTAAGGTAGCAAAGGTGTTCAGGCGCCGACCAGGCTCAACGAAAAGACAGGCGGTTGATCGGGCAACGCAGTTACGGCCCTGATATCTGGAAAAGATAGAATTTATCGATGTAACGGTTCCATATGATCAGTCGTCGGAAGCAATGCTACAACGTACTCGCGTCACCGCAGATTTTGATGACATTCATTTTATACGCTGGAACTATCATACCTGCCGGGAAAGCCGATTTGAATCGTGTCAAGCTAATAAACGGCATGCATGACCTGCAAATGATAGCCATCGCCGAATCGGCACGTTTATGGAAAATGCACACGAGGACTTAGTAACCGCATGCAGGAGCGCCCAGATAAAGTGCTTATACCTCCATTCGTATCTTTTGAAAGCACAACCAGCCTATTGGCATTGCACCTAACGGATCGAAAGATCTACACCCGACCATTGTTGTGCGTGGATTCCTATATATAAAGCTAATGACCTGGAGACAAGAAAAGGTTTGTATTGAGAGAGGCTTTTATATATGTATGTATATATATA
>QQSS02255136.1:0-20364 GCA_003687565.2 Craspedacusta sowerbii | reverse complement strand
TATATATTGCAGGAATAAACTTACTTTTTATTTGATGGCGAAAGGGTTCTTTGGATCGGGAGACGGACGAACTGGTGAATTTCAGTTAATTAATTTTTTGTAAAAGGTTCTCTATATCTCGCATTTCAACGTCTTTTCTCTCCAGTGCTGAATTTTGCTTTGCGCATGTTTGATATGATTGCTTTTCGTTTTCTAGGCTCCGAAACTCTTCACAAGTGGCACCACCTTGCATCGTTCAGCGCTAAGAGTGGTCTGAGCATGTCGACTGTGTCCGAAGGAGCGGTTCGTACCGACTCAGTTTCCGCAAGTTCCTCGAGTGCTCCTCCTGCCACCGTGGATAGGTTGGCCGATGCCCAGATAGGCAGCAGCACGGACACCGAAGATGAAGGAGGCCTCAGATTCAACGCCCGGCATAGTACCCCAGAGCGTCCTGTCACGATTCTCTCTGGCCCTGATGCAGCAGCGGCCGTTGTGCCTGGTAGCACCGATAGTTCGAGTTTGCGAGCACCAGCGAGTCAAGGGGCCTTTGTGCGCGCAGGCCCCCAACCCGCGAAATCTGATTCGCATCTTGAAATGCTGAGTCCTGGTGGAGGAAAGCGCACGATCGTCACTCGAAACTCGGCTGCTTTGAAGGCCGTTCGTGACGCCCGGCGTATGCTGACCTCTGATTCACGCCTAGCCGAGGGTGGAAAGTCGAAGGCGGACGTCATCGATTTAATTGCAAATGCGATGAGTAAGGTGAACGTCGAGGCGCAGACTGGTCAGCGCATACTTCAATCCCTTTCTGCTAGCAAAGCCGGTGATGGCGCTCACGCGGGCACGCATAGGTCCGAGTATCCAGACATGCCCACGGTCACTAGAGTTCTGGAAAAGTCCGCCCAAGCGAGGAAAGAGATGAGCTCCGGAGAGGGGGTTCATGGTGACCAAGATGCAGTCACGGATGTTACGTCTGTGAAAACGTCTGCTAAGGACCCCGACGTGTCGATGGGACAGCCTGGAAAGGCGACGCACCCTCAGTACATACCAGCGCTTGGTTTGCCACTCGCTCGCGTTGGCTTCTTCAGCAATCCGTTGCTGCGGGGTCATTCCTTCGGCGCTGCGCAAGGCACAGGCCTCCTACGCGGACTACTTGCACAGCCCAGCCGAGAGTTGACGTCGCAGAGCTCGTCGGGATACGGTAGTCACGATGCTGCGGTTTCTCCGCTTGGCTTTGATCTCGACAAGAAGAGTTTGGCTCGATCGCTTAGCAGTGGTAGCTTGGCATCACAGGACGGACGGACGGCTAGGAATAACGAGGAAACTCGGCGAGCCTCCGGCGCTGGCATCACCCCGCTTGTCGAGGGGCTCCCGGCGATGTTAAGTTTGAGTTCTGGAATGTCTGCCCGGTCAAGTTTGGTGCCCCTGTCTTCTGTGACCCCACCTGCTCCTGGTACCTCGGTGTCATCTACTGCCACAACATCGGCGGTACCTTTGACTCAGTCAGCCGTGATCGTTAACGCGGTGCAGCCAAATGCGGAAACGACGTCGTCGAGTTTCTTGCGGAATTTGTTCGTTGGAGGTGCGAACGTTCGCTCTGGAGGAGGTCGCATCGAGCGAACTTCATCTCTGGAGGAGAGCGGATTGGAAAGCGCGGGTAGTCAAGCTGGAAGCGCAGGTAGCGACGCGGGAAGCACGGGAAGTACCCGTAGTGTCGCGGGAAGCTTGATTAACTCCCGCAGTAGGTCGATCGATAATCTCGGCTCTGGCTTTGGCTTGCTGTCGTTTTTCGGAAAGTAATATTGTTTTGCAGAAGACAAGCAATTATTTATTGATTTCGTTGAAATGCTCGTATTTGTTTCAAACAGAAAAGGAATCTGTATCATATTATAATTGTATGATCGTTGTCCTGAGGGCGGCTATTTCAGCATCAGTGTGGTGTGATGTCTCAACTACATATCGCCAGTCGGTATCAGCAAAGGAAGCCATGGACGTTTGTTTGCGCGCACGTCAACAATGTTAAAAAATCGAAACCTTTTTTATTGATATCATCCCTGCCTCGTGTTTTTGTTGTTGTTCTTGTTGTTGTTCTTGTTGTTGTTGTTGTTCGATGATAGCGACTTGCATCTAACTTCTGTAGCGCTTGGTTGTCTCTCTCTTTTAAAGCGTTTTTGTTTTGCTTTGTTTTACTACAGCTCGACAATGGCTGGCTGAATTGTCGTCAGTATTTTAGTGATATCTGGTTGCGTTTTATTTTAGTTCAAAACAGTTAATTTTCCTTCGTTCCGCTATTTTGCTCGGTATGAAAGAGCGCGTTGCATTTCATATTGTAACTTGTATCTTTTTGGTACTAAATTTTGTTTTATTTTATTGCATGGGATTTTTTGGTCTTGCATTATTAAAACCCAATGCCACTTTATTATCCTGATATGCCTATGGAATTCTATAGCTTGTAGCTTTATATGTGGCGTTGGGTTCAGGTTTCATTATCCTTGTATCCTAATTGAAAAATCAAGAACGTGTCCCACTCGCAGAGCTCTGCACCGTGCAAGATGGCTTTCTTCGTTCGATTGCTTTCCATGATGCCTTCATTAAGTTTGCTTTCTGCATACGCATCCGTGTTCTTTGTGCTCTTATGAAGATGGCTTTTTTTAAACTTGAGACTTTGAAACTTTTCTGTTTCTCAGCAGTCCTGCGTACTGAGACTGCAAGCATTTTAATGAAATAAACTCGTCGTGGACACACCCACAATCAGATGCCAACACACGTGCGTGCACGGGCCATAGGGGATGTTTCGCCAAGCAATGAATTCATATAGAGCTTCATCTTCTGTAGAGTGATTACTCGTACAAGAATGATCGTACTCTATGCCGCGTAACCTTTTGCGACCATGCCGGAACATTCAGTCGCTGCATTCGTAACCATTTTATAGCAGCGTCGATTGCGTGAGCTTACAGGCACTCTCTTCTACAATTCATACACACAAACCCAAGCACACACACAAACACACATGATACTGCATAAAATTTTGGCCGGCACCTAGCTCTTACGAAGATATATCCACTTTCTAAACACACTTGTATGCTTAACCACCCGTGCGTCGATCGCACTCAAGTTCACGAGTATTTAAAGTTAATCGAGATAAGAAAGACGATCGCTCAGAATTTGTTCTTGCCTTGAGATCCGCACTCTTATAAAAATATTGCAACGATTTACAAGAATCACTCAGTAACTTTTGACTGTGTTGGTGATTTTCAAGCGAAAGCCTTGGTGGGGACATGATCAATGGAAAACTTCGGTTGAATGATTGACAAAGGTCTATATACTGTCGCAGACGATCATGCTACTTTGCAGCGCTCCAAACTATGTCCTTTCGTCTCCAAGAGTTGATCGAGTGAGTTAACTTGTTTTGGGGATTGAAAAGGCTGACGAAGGTTGAATTGAGACGAGTTGTCACTGTTTCTCAAGGTATGACAGGATCAGATTACCGGAGTTAATCAGTTCAAAAGGTTTGGAGCCTCCCAAGGCTTGTCTCGCTGGCAAAATATATAGTATGTGCATCGCATGCATATGTTCATCAGTTTTCTTCTGATACTTGCTGCTTTTGTGTTACATAGACCGATTTCCTGCAGCCATAGAAAAATCCAGTAGGCGAGAAAAAAAATTGCCGAGTGCTAAAATTCGCTTTTGGGAACCATGCAAAACTATCCTGCGTGGTCTGTAGCTTTTCAATTCGCACACTTCCAGCTAGTAAGCTAGGAAAAATAGACTTTGCAGCCAAAATCTAGGCTCAATTGGTGCTCATGTCCTGGCATTGTTAGACAGACTGTGAAATGCAACAATTCTAAATATGTGACCTCCGTAAGATTCATTTGGCATAGCTGATTAATCATGTGCAATTCTCAGATCAAAAAGTATTTTGAATATTTGAAAATTTTTCTAGTCGGAGAATAAGAGAGTTTCAATTGCTCATGAAGACTGAAGCAATGGGTGGATTCTTCATTCCTGCTTTCAGCAGATAACAAGTTATTTGTTATAAATGCTATAAATCTGATTAGTCATACATCATCGTTCACGCAGATCTAGCAATTTTTATGTATTTCGTTGTATCGTAGCTCCCTGTTCTCTCGTCTCTCGGTTAAAATATTTTGACTTTTCACTAAAAGTTCCCTGCGTGCAAATATGGAGATCACTTGCTTGATACAAGTCTTCTATCAACGTTGTCATTCTTATTTCCGTTATTACCATGAAAAACACCGATTTAAGGACGAATTTGATAACTGCTAATGGCAATTGTAATAAGACGACTCCTATCAAGATTCAAGATTCAAGATTCAAGATTTTTTTTGCATGTAGAAAACAACAATACATGGTCAAATAAAATTGCAACATTCTACATGTGAAGGAGGACTCCTCACTAGCAAAGCTAATCAGATTTGAGGAGCTCCACCTTCAAGATTTTATGCAAGAAATTACAAACCGTACGGTTAGTAATAATTGTGCGAAAGAAGTAGATGAAAATCTCGCGCATGCAAATCACTACTTAGGTAGCCGAGAAATTACAAAAACACACAAAACGAGATCAACACAATCAAAATGAATTGGGTAATATATTGGATCTAGCAGGCGCTGCCTCTGCAGTTTATGTTAGTACTTCGCCAAGTGACAGGGGCAAATCACATTTGTTCCACTCATAATAGGAGATATCTCTGCAATTGAATTAAATCTTCTAGCTTCAGTATCTGCTGTTGTGCAAATAGCGGAGATGTTCGTTTATAATAATCAGAGCTTGTAATAACTCGAATTGCTCATTTCTGGATCATGCATAAACACCAAAGGTGCCATTTACTGGCATATCCCCATACGAGACATCCATAGGGTAAGTAAATTTGAAAAAATAAATACATGTTTTTAAAGGAACAAAATGCAGAAGTTTTAGAATTGTCGCTGCTGATCTATTTAATTTCTTTGCAAGCTCGTTTATATGAGGCCTCCAGGTCAGAGACGAATCAATAAGCACTCCCAGATAGTTTACCTTACTGGATAAGAACAAGTTGGCGCCTGCAAACTTTAAGGTAAGTCTCACGTCAGCTTTTTTTTTTTTTTTGCGGCGGTTGCTTAAAGACAGCTACATCCGTCTTTTTGGCGTTAAAAGATACACGATTAGCCCAAAGCCAGTAAAAGACATTTCCCAGCTCGGTTTTTAATAACTTTCGCATAATTTTTACAGAGAGATGTCTCAATAAGATATTAGGATCATCTGCAAATGATGCACTATGGAGACTGTAAGGCAGTGTTTGAAATCCATTATAGTAGTGGTCCAAGGACTGAACCTTGTGGAACTCCATATGTTATATCCAATGTACCAAAGCTTTGATCGTCAAGAGCTACGATTGCTTTCGGTTTGAGAGAAAAGACCGAAACCATTAATTTACGTTAGATCTTACACTGTAGGCTTCAAGTTTTTGAAGGAGGATATTATGAGGCACAGTATCAAATGCTTTTTGCAAATCTATACATATCCCAAGAACAAAATCGCCTTCATCAAGACTTAGATTAATCGTTTCAATCGAGGCAGCCAGAGCATGATTTGCCGAATGTTTCCTGCGGAACCCAAACTGCAAATTACTCGAAAATGTTAGATTTCTCCAGGTAAAAGTAAAGTCGATTGTGCATCGCTCCTTCAAAGACTTTGCTAATGCTTGACAGTAAAGAGATTGGGCGGTAATTACCACATGCATCAAGTGAACCATTCTAATATACAGGCTCAACTTTAGATATCTTTAGTGAAGATGGAAAGCATGCTTTTTTAAATGACTGCTTAACAATGTGTGAAAGAGGATAGGAGAGAACGTTCTTAGCTAATTTAAGAATGTTATTAGGTATACTATTTAGGCCACAGGCTCTAGACGTAGAGAACAAATCAATTAAAGTCGGTATGTCATCTGCTGACTTGTTTGATATAAACATACTTTGACAGGCGTTTGCTTTCAAATACTGTTAAAATCATGTCTGGCATCTTGAGTTGAACTGTCGAGAGTCTTACCAACTGCCGCGAAGTAGTTGTTGACTGCAGTAGCAACATCGCCGAGAGAGCAATGTACTTTCCCATTCACGCAAACACTGCTTGGCATACAGTTGTGTTTCTTTGACGTTTGAATAATTGATTTTATGTCATCCCAAGTCATTTTAATATTATGCTATGTTGTTTGAAATAATCACGATAATGTAGGACTTCGCTTTTGCGAAGTAAGATTACAATTAAATTGCGATATTTTTTGTACTGGAATTGATTTCAACTTTCAAATTATCTCATTTTTCTGCCAGGTATCTCTAATAAAGTTGATATGTCCTGTGCATGTATTTCAGTAATCCTCGGGTGATCCACGGTTTCTCTTGTGGGCTTACCTCGCGCTCGGTTGATCGGCGAATAGTAACCATAACATTAATGGTATCTGTTATCTTGTTTAAGAAGGTATCCACTTGGGCACTTTTGATTTGGATAGCTTTTATATGAGATGTTCCAATCAATTTTCATAACCACTTCAAGAAACTCGCTATCTCTAAAATTTTCATAGGAGTGACCGAATCTAATAGTATTATCTTTTTCTCTTTTCAGGCTGTAGTCTGTAAGATTTGAAAATTGTACAAAATGGTCAGAGATTCGGCAGGTCAGGTTTCCACTCAGAGATTCGCACTTTGTGTTTTTCGCGAAAAATTGATGAACTTCTGCTAGCGGAGCGTTACTCGTGTGGGCTGAAGAATTTGAGGTTGAAAAAAAAATTACTGCTTACATTATCATAAACGTTGCACGTTACACTGCGTCACTCTTAGCTTAGAAGATTAGTATTAAAATCCCCAATGCCATTTATAAATTTTTCTTCCTTGGCGAGAATCCATAAGGTTTGTAGCAAGAAGTTGCCAGTAAAGTCCGCTTTCTTCTTACTAGGATGTTTACATATACAACCACATCGAGAGGCTTATTCTCTCGATAAGTCAAATTTGAGAATGGTGCTCCATGAAAAGGCTACCAGCCTTCTCGGAGAACCATGACAAGCTATTGTATTCTTACCCGGATTAGTAGGAATTTGCTGTGTATTTTGTAATCTATTTCTTGAGATATCTTTTACTAGTTAGCGAATTCTTACGAAGGAAAGAAAAATCCATGATCCCCAGAATTTCTGTATCATAGGTTATCACAGTCTAGATCCAGCTGCGGATAAAGAAGCGGCTTATCAAGCACTTGCATTTTAGTAGGGATCAAGTATAGGTCACTATTGGTGTCAAATATCGAACTGGAAGAACCAGAAAGATTTGGAACAGGACGAACAGAGTGCGAGCAGTCTAGTTCTGTCTGCCTCTGCGCAAAATCTTTCAAGGTAAGAAACTAGGATTACGCATGCCCTTATGTGAAGGTTTATGTTAAGCAAAGTGCGCCTAAAGACCACTAGAAAAGTTGCTGCTTTCTTGAGCTAGAGAGTTAAAGGAAACCCGTGGATACTGCATCTAGTAGCTGAAGGAACCACACAGCGTCTCACTGCAGAATGTACGCAGAGCAGTCGCGTTCACTTGGAAAATCGGGATGTCTAATGGTTTTGGTGCAAATAAAAAATTAACTAATTTAACCGTTAAAGTGGGTTTATCCGGATGGGTGCAAATTCAAGGTAAATTATGCCGTACGCTGGTGGGAATTCACCACTTACTGGAGGAGGAACTGGCGGGAGCTTCGTATTTATCTTAAGAAACTTATGTCAGGAATCTCCACAAGTTCATCCTCACCGAAGGAACCATAGTGGCCATTGTTAAAACCCCCATAAAAGTATCATGTATGGGTTGATGGAATTGAATTTTTATTATATGCAATGAAAGAGAATATTTAGGAGAGTATGAACCATGGTATTTTCGTAATCGACCTTGACTCGTTCCTGCAGTTGAAGCGTTCAGTTCTCCAAAGTCAAGGTCAGAGCGTTTCTCATAGCGTCAAATGCGGATCTTGTGGTGTTACTAATCACAATCTCAATGCTGTCGGTTCAGGCTGCGGCATGACTGTCACACCATGTCTTGTCACTGCAGTTGTCCTCGCAGTGAAACCTTTATCAATGTCCGGTAGTGGAACGCCTGTCCTACCAGTGGTATATGCCATCCGGGTACCGAGCATTTAATCAATAAGGACTACTCCGAAGTTTTCGTTCTACCGACCTCGATGAAAATTTTATAATTACTATAATCGTTGCACTTCCCTTGTTCTTTACTTTGCAGTCGCAGTTCCAGTTACCTGGAATGTTTTCTTGCGCAGTTGTAATTCATGTATTTCTCTTCATAAAGATTTCTTTTGCTTGATGTCTTGCACTCTGCTGCCTGCAACCACGGCACTCCAGCAGTTTGAAGTTACTTCAGCCGAGTAACTCGATAGAGACATTCTGGTTTCTAACTATTATACTATGTATCAAGTCTCTCCCAAACTGAGTTCAATGCTATGTCAATGTCTGAGCTAAAGTGGCTTGATTCTCGTGTAAGTGGAAGGTATGCCTCAGAAGTTCACAGCAATAGATGAGGTACGAAAGTGTTGAGGCACCAAGTTGGTAAGGTTGGTACGGCAGTTGTCTGAAGGAGCTAGAAAATAAACAGAACTGATATGAGAGTTGTTTTCTTACCACTACCTTACTTCTACTATTCTTTCTCATCTAAACATATTTGCCTACACGGGCTTTCGCACAGCTTGCAAGTAGGAAGGGGAATCCCAAGAGAAGAAGCTGGGAGTTATAGATTTGGAGTCTTTCCTGCTCACTTCCTCCTACTTGACCCATCTCGAGTGAGTACCTGGCTTTTCCTCCTTCTTAGCATCATGGACACTCGATGTCAGAAAAACTGGCGTCGGATAGGTCGCATTTGTGTCTTTCTTTAGCTGAGAATGTAGTCGAGGTAGTGTTAGCAGTTAGACCACGGTATCTTATACTGTACTAAAAGTCACGTGTAGGATGAAAAGCCATCACTTGCAATTGCAGCGCAAACAACTCATCTCAGGAAATCGCATCGCCCGCGTCACCGGTTGATTTTTCTCAGTCAAAATAACTTGCCCACAAAAATTATAAACCTAGAATCTCCGAATCAAAGGAAATCCCAAACGAGAAAGTCATAGAACCAAAATGCCGCGGTATCACGAGTAAAAAACTTAAAAAACAAAAATGAATAACCTGATGAGCATAAAACTTAGAAGTGAGTGAGTGCCCGAAGAAAATGTCTCATATACTCACCATGGGATTGCAGTGGAGCAGGGTTTGCAGGACACTCAACTACCACCTGCTCTTCATCTTCTCTACTACCGGAGTCGAAATTAGAATAGTTCGATAGGTAGCAGGCTGGATCTGTTCAACCACAGGTGTCCAAGGAACTCCTTTTGGAGGCAGTTTCAGGCGATCACGCGGATACCCCGTTTTACCCACGGTTCCGTCCTTAGCAACATCTTCTTCTAGGTACAACGGATACTCCACGGTCAATACTCAGAACATGACATACCACGTAACAGCTAGCGTGACACGCTTACACAGCGTCGTAGAAATCAAGCACCATATCTCACCATGAACTGGGTATCTCTATCCTTCTGGTCATAACATCTTGCTGCTCGTCGTTGCGCTAAACCCATCTTATCCCCCCGTAACGGATGAAGGGAAGGGCAACATTTCTTCGTATTGCACAATCGTGGTAAACCTTTGCGAAAACTTGGCAGCGCAGCCGTACATTACTTGTAGAGGAAGTCGATAGTCACAACCAAACGCGACTCTCGATGGAGTAAAACCTGTGAATGTGTGCATACTGTTATTGTAAGCATACGCGGCGTCTGCTAACCACTGGTCCCATTCGAGACAAGCAACATGTGCATATGTTGCCAAGAAACGCTTTATATAAACATTGACTTTCTCTCTCAAGCCATCACTACGCGGGTGGTAGGCGAGTGTTCTCAGCTTCCACAAGCCTCCACATCAGTTCTTTCAATAAAGTCGACTCCCAGCTACGGTCTTGATCGCTCAGACGCTTAATAGAAACGCCAAACTTCATGGCGAAGTAAAGCACACATGGCAGTACGGGTCTTTCTCTCCCAAATAGGATACAGTTTGCAAAATTTCGAAAAAACGGTCACCCCACATTGGGGAGTCATCGGCAGGTTTACTGAAAATATAAATGGACATTAGCTCTAATGGTGAATTAGGAAGCGGTCGATGGCAAATTTTGCAGGGGTTGCTGTTGCTTGGTCCCACTTTAAGACACTCACTAACCTTCTGACACTCACTTACATATTGAACCACTAACAACCAGAGCATGGCGATGCAACAGATTCATGCAATTGTATCTTCGAGTTAGCTTAGTTGCCGAATGCAAAAACAGTTGCACACTGCGGAAATCGGGGCTCGGCGCTTCAAGACAGGCCAGCTTTTAATTCCAAAGGAACTGATCTAAAATATTCTCGCCGACAAGTTTTTAGGTCAACAGGCTTTTCCAGTTGAGACTGGCTACAGACGTTTTCCCACATAGCTAGCGTATGCAATACCCAAGCTTCTGAGCGAATTGATTGATTGTCAAAGTTACAAAATGATTCAGCTAACACTAATTCTAGAACTCGCACATCCTTTGAGAGGGATGGAACACTTGTCGAAAGTTCCTGTTCGGGTGCAGTGGTCACGTGCCAATCATTCCACCCTAACTCAAAGTCAAGCATCTGCATCTGATAGGTATAGCCGCAACACCAACTCGCGTAACAGATACGGTAGAGTGTATTCAGCAAATGGGAAAAAACTGGAAAGATTAGGCGCATGTCAGGGTTCTGAATGGACACGAATCTCTTAGCTATTCTGGCTTCAATCCTTATCTCTAACTCGCTTTGACTTTCATATACTAGTTCTAAACACTTGCAGCTTGGGTGTGGTGGCATGTGGCTAGCAGAGAATCTTTCATACGTGTATTTATCTGCATGCAATTGCAAAATGCCCTAACGTCGATTGCTCTACCGCTGTTATCGTAAGCTGGTAGGAATGACGTAGTGCTTATGTCGAGAAGTTGTGGAGCATATCTTTATTTAATAACAGGTGTCTCTGTAGCTTATAACAAAGTTTTGCTGCAGAAAGCCTGTTAAAATAGAGATCTCCAATAACCAGGCAGTAGCATGGTACAGACCACATACACACACACACACACACACACACACACACACACACACACACGAACACACACACAAACACACACACACACACTCAAGTACAGTACCGCCCACATTCTTTCTTGTCTTCCTATGCTATGATAGGACTAGACCAATAAAAAATGCTTAATTCTATTCATGCTAAGTCGCAATGTTTAAACCCAGGTACAAGTGCCTGGTGTCTCAATAGTTTTCTCTTGAGACGCTTCTCAGAGATTCTTGGTTTGGGTGGATGATTTATATGTGTTTGCATGTGGTTTGCTTGAGTACTGCTGCTTTTGTTGTTGTTGCTTTTGTTGTTGTTGCTGTTGTTGTTGTTGTTGTTGTTGGTGATGTCGACAAACAAGCTATACTGGGCATCGAACTCGCATCAGCTTGAATTGAGCACACTTTCTAGCCACTGTGGAAATCCAGATATGGATTTTACTACGGATTCTCCACTTTGGAAGTACCTTCCTGATTCATTGAGCCACGTAATTTGCAGATCGCGTCTTGGCTGAAAATCCGGAGCAGATATTCAATCCTTATAGCAGAAACACAGTACAATGAACGCAGCATCTTCGCACCTCAATTGATGCTAAATATTGATGAGTGACTTATTGCACTAGCCAAACTAGCGATTCCTGTCCACTCCGGTTTTATCTCGTTTGATCCGTTCCGTACGCTCCAGAATGACAGATCTTAATCGCTGCCTCCTGCCCTCAAGACAAGACAAGACAAGAACTTATTTTCTCAATAAATGCGCAACTAAAGAAAGCTTACAAAACGATACGGTTTAGTAGGCTAGAATGTTGGGTAAACCAGTTATAAGTTCCACAATTATCAAGGGGAAGGCATCCTCATAGCCGAAGCTAATCAGATCGAGGTCGCCACTCTTTCATGAGCTCTAATTTCATTCTGCGATATATATCAACAACCAGGAATGAGAGATCCATAATGGCAGACAGAAGTCAGTTCCCATAACCTAAGAAAGTAGATGCCTCAAAGAAAAGTAAACTGTAGAACCGCATCAGCGTATCATTCTGACTTGATCAGTGAGTTCACACCGAGGACCGCCTTCTCAAGCAACGATTTCAAGTGAGAGGTCGCTTTAACGAAATAAAAAAACATATATACTTTAAATCAAACACCTTGAATATCAATAAACTAATCGCCCGCATTTGGATACCAGCATTAAGACTGCATTAAATGACATGTCATTCAGATCTTTTCGTCAGTATAGATCATAATGACAATGAAAACGTTTTTCTAAAACCATCACCATATCGCACAATAGACCATCACCTAAAATAATTGACAAACCATCATCAACATCGACAACAAAAAACTATTTTCTCCAGAAATGCAATTTACAAATGAATTCAAGAATGGTAAGTAGTTTTAAACAAAAAAGCTTAATTTATGCATTTGCTGAACATGGCGGCATCCTCTATAGCCACAGGGCTGATCGAGTTGAGAATGCTTCCAATATCTGAGTATTTTCTTAGAGACTGAGCAATCTTCTCCACCACCATCTACCGTTTCCATTGCTCATATCGTTGCTATCAACTGTCATAAAGCAAAAAAACCTGAGGAAAAGAAGGCTTAAAGGCATTTTCCGCAGCGCAATACTACCTTGTTAACCTGTGCTTCATCGAGCACTACGAGTGATGTTGATATGGCGTGCTGTGATGATGCAGTGATACTAAGTACGACTGATGCATACGCTCAAGTAACTGAATATACCACAGATCCGGCTAGATTTGAGCATTCGTAGGAATCCTGTGAAATACATGTTTTCTTGTGAACCCTAAACTTTACAGAGAAATGACCTCACCGTTTTGAAACCGATGTAGGTCCAGTGCCAAATCTCCTGGACCATTTTACGGACCCATTCTCGTCTAATTCCTGTTTATATGGAAACTGAATACAAGGGGAAAAAAAAACGGCCAGTTCAGCATTCTAGAGTTAAGAATTTTACAAGGCGCTGCTGTCTCTTCAGCTGAGCTAGTGCGCCGAAAAGAAATGACATCTTTTATTTGCCATGAAATCCTGGTTTCAAGTCCGCGTAATTGCTTATTAAAATACAAATAAAAGAGCGTATTTTTTAATATCTGCTTAAACAGAAAATTGTGGGCTGATACTATAATCACGTATGAAAAGGCATGTGTTCGTCCAAATTCCAAGTTACTGAATAGGCTCGTAGCGCACCAACGTGATAGGACACAAACAGATTTCCTGTAAACAGCCGGCACTGTTAAACCGCTAGGTTTGAGTAGCCAACTTATGATGAAAGCTTACTTTCTTCAGAGACGACCAGCGCAGAGATAAGAATAACAAGATCCGCCTGTCCTGAACATATCCGACAATTCTGATTAGGAGCTCTTTCCCCTTAGCGTATACCGATCTTTGCCGACCTTAAGTTTTGCTGCACACAACAGTTTATTGGCTGTCAGGTTCTTATTTCTCGGAAGCTTGCCTATATTTTATTTACCTCTTTGAATTCCCAAGCGAGGCCGACTTATTTCGGATGGGATAGGACTCCTAATGGACGTAATCCAAATCAGGTGCCAAATCTAAGGGTGGCAACCCGCATCCTGTCCAGCCATCAACTCCTTGGCTTTGATACAATCCCTGGCAAATATCTCTTACACATGCTTCTATGCGTCTTGCCCACCAAAACCGCAGTTTAAGAAAAACTTTGAATTAAAATCCAAGCGGCTGATCCAAAGGCCACGATATCAAGATGGAACGATAAAAATGTCTGCCGGGACAGCAACCTATCAACTTCGTGTACCTAATTATATGTTACAATCATTTATATACTTATTTTATTTTATCTCATATATTATACATTATATGTATCTTATATTTTTATCTCACATGTTTCATTTGCATCTTATGTACATATAAATTGGCGAGAGAACTCTAAGGGAAAATTTGCTGAACGAGCAAATGAATTATGTGCGACGAAACATGTCCGTGTTTCAAGCCTCTCCCATGTTACGTCAGGAGCTATTTCTTGCGAAGAAGATTATCAATAATTAAGGTGGTCTCCCGAGCATTAAATGCTCAAGCAGTTTACCTTTTCATCTCAGTGTCGCGTAATGTTGCAATTCATTTGCAGTGTCATGATGTTGCTGCAACGATACGAAGTTGAATGCAATGATTCCTTGTATTATCATTAGCTGTGCGTGATTAGACCTTTGAACAGGTTTACTTGCATTAAAATCATAATTAAAATGTCCTCATTTTCAAGAGAAATGGAATTGGAAAATCGCCCACTCAACATCCTGTAAACCTTCTGCGAAGACTTGTTTTAGAGCGTCACAAACAAAAAATGACTTGGAGTGACGGAATAATCAGCATCAGTATGATCGTCCACTTTGCTCTTTCCATATCCGCATTCATAATTATCTAATTCTCAAGCAATACCATTAAACACTCCTGTATAGTCAAGTTGATCTTTTAGTATCAACGCCTCCCTATACTAAAGCTTTTCTACTTCAACTGAATGCCCCCTGGATTATGTAAAAAATTATTATTCTTTATTACCAATGAGTGGATGCGATCCTTTGAAGGGGATATGATATGATCATAAACATGGCGAAATGTTAGGACCTTCAAGTTAAGCCATATCTTTCATGGATTAAGACATGATGATGGCAACTGTATCTGACTGTCAGGGCATGCAGCATGTTGCTATCACACATGCAGTAGCCATCATGGATCGATCCTTGAGAACATCTGAGTGAATGACGATAGTCAAAGGGTTAGTCATGACTTAAATTTATTGCTAAGCTTTCCAAAGTCTGAGGACAAGGGCATGTTTACTGAAGGTTTCTTAGAAGTGTTCCAACATCATGCGGCCCCGCCTAAACCTTACAGTTGACCATTTACCAGCTACTGTTGGGTTCTGCCAAAAAGTGACTGTTGTTTTAAGCATATCAAAGCATCTAATTGCTTGTTCATCATATCATTTTATATCGCCAGGTATAACGTTCGCCGGAATAGGGCCTGTTAGGTGATTTTTAGCTTGAAGTGTGACCCGTATCGTAAGACTTATGTACGCAGACCCGCATCGTAGCAACCTGCATACAGCTCTGCTACTCTAATCATGGGACTCCTGCGTCGCAAGGGCATCTTATGACTCTCTAGTAGACTGCAAGATAATTTTAGATCGTGCAGCAGACACATGCTAGACATTTCTTATACAACTTTCCAGAAACATTATCAGTTTATCGAATCACTTAGCTATTGTGAGTAGCTAATCCGCATTGAAAACCCAATTAGTAAGGTGATATTTCTTCCCTGAAGCATACCGCGTGACGCGTTTGATGCATTCGAGGCAATTCAAAAATTCCATCCTGACAGGCAAAACAAGAGTGGCTATGTGAAGAACGTGGTGAATGGCCTTTCTTCCACAATAACATCACGTCTCGATCCCTCGACCAACATGTCACCTGACCAACGCCCTGACCCAACGATCCAGTGACCACCAATTCTGACAGCGCTAACATGCTAAGTGATTGTACCCTTTTTTTCATAAGAATGCAGAAATCGTAAACATATATTCTCCAGAAATTAGAAAGCCGTTGTAAGATTGACATGCCTTACGTATGTTTGAAACGTATGCTCGCATGAGAGGTTGGCAGCCATGAAGTTGCTAGATGAGGGAGCCCATTAGACTGTACGTGAGCAGAATCACCCAGATCCAGATAATACAACCCTAACTTTGCTCCTACTACGGCGATGAAATTATTCCTTCCAATACTGTTTCGGCCTTACTCCATCAACAATAATGTAAGATTACCCCGTGCCGTGATTGCTATCTAATTAGCGTTCTAATTAGAGCACGAGCCTGATTTCACTGCTCCGTCGATGGCCATCGCGGTATTTCTGCGGATGAAAACATGCCTGAGGATACATGCCATATCTTAAAATTATGAGCAACATTTAGCTTCACCACTGGAAGTTCAGGCTAGTACAGGTTTCATAGGTCTTGGTACTCTTGACATTCGCCTTGGAGTTGGGCTTTTATGCTAACAGTTACATTGTGGTGATAAGTAGGATCATAAGCTGAATTGTAAGAAGTTAACCAAAAGTATCGTGTTATCTTGCTGCGGTGCCGTACAACTTGTGATTGTCTCAGCTACTGGTATTGCCGGTACAGTCAGTAAATGTTGCACACGTTAAGTTGGTTAGACACTTGACCGGATACATTTATTTATCCTACATGATTTCCGAGTGCCACAAAGAAGGGAAGTAGTGGAGGGGATCCTGCTTCGGAAATGACCGATGACACAGCCAAGACTCTTGATCTCTGTCAATGGCTGACACAGGAAGCAAGCAGGAGTCTGCCCGATGAAGTCCAAATTAAAAAGGACGTTCTAAACGATTCAACAGCCTTTGCAGTAGCTGCAGAAAATATTTTTGATGATGTTCGTGACGATGGGGATCTTTCTGTAAATCCGACCTCGAATGGGACTACTTTTTTGTCAAACGATGTAAGTTTATGGATTGCTATGACTGTGTTGGCTAGTGGAGGGTGTGTATAAGGCTGAGTAAAAATTAAGTGGAATGTCTACTACACGAAGTATTATAAGGCGTAATTGAATTAACGTCAGATAATTATTGTGCACGTGGGCCAAGGGTTAGAATGAATTGAACCTTGCTGCTTCTAACTATTCATCAGACGCGCCAAATGACTTGCTATACTAAACATATCATTCATTATGTTCTTCGCTGATGAACGATTTTAATTAGATAGCTGATCCAGAACCGTTTAGTGTTCTCTGTTGTGCGTATTATTTGTGGTTTGACCCTCTGTTTGAGGGTTTTTCTTTGAGGGTTTTTGTTTGAGGGTTATTCTTTCCCTATTGCATTTCAAGTTCCAGGCGACTGCTTTCTGGAAATGGTACCCATTTACCAGCTCTACTTTAGGTCACATACATCAGCTCATGTCTTTATTTCTCGTCTCATTTTGCTGGCGTCACATTGCGAACAGTCACTTGACGATGGACAAGTTTACGTCGTATGTTACATTATATTTATTTCCCATATTCAAGCCAGTTAGAAGCCAGGTGCATGATCGATGACATGGCTGATTAGTTTTGTTCTTGCACATTTGAAAATTTGCTACATGTTTTTCCGTGGCATCGTTGACATTGTTGCTTGCATCTATTGAAGCTTAACATTCATATAGACATGCCTCACACAATGGACAAAATTGGATTGCGAGAGTCAAAATACCATTCCTGTCCTTTCAAGGTTTAGATAATCCTTAAGGAGGTGCTGAAGGGTGATTCTTTGTGACAAGGGACTTAAGCTAAGAATTTAAGATATCCAGAGGTCTCGTAAGGGTCAATTTATATAATTGCTGTGGACTGTAGAGAATTCTTGAAACATTTTGATTGAGATAATTGTATGTAATTGTATGTAATTACATACAAGTATATATATATATATGTGTGTGTGTGTGTGTGTGTACCCGCTCTATAAGATATCTTCGATATTGATGCTGTTCGTTTTTCAGGTTGAAGATGAAGATCCGCTTGGCGAACAATGTAGGCAGTTTCTGTCTTATAAGTACAAGTACGCTTTGGCAAAAGTAGGTCGCAATGAATTTCCCGAGAAGTTCAGCAATGTTGAAAGTAACCAGCCGGGACACAACCAAGGTAATAATGCTGAAACATGCTTTCGTGGGGGATATTTGTACTATCCTTCAAGTTTCTGTTTGCAAGCATGTCTTTTATTTGTCGACTAGTCTTCCTATTACTTTACAAGGACTGTTTCAATTTTTATATTCTTGTGGGTCAAAGAGTAAATTCTACACCTTCACATCCTCTGATCGAAGTACTGAATGAATTGTTACTTAATAGTTACTTAAGTTGATATAGCTATAAAGTTTGTAGGCCATTTATGTCTCTGAGATCAATATGTTGCATGCGATCACTTCTTTATTTTCTTTGCTATTAAGTTTATGGAATTTAATTATTCTTAAAATATGTATGAGTCTTTTTATCGCTGACGTCCGAAGGAAATGAAAAGGCTTCCTGAAGGTTAAGAGCTAAATTTGGGCCTATTTACCGAATTCTTTATCAAGAAACCCTTGGAATACCTGAATTTAGCTAACAATTGAGATACGAGCCAAATCTATTTGTGGTCCGCTGTTAACGCGGAGTTTTGCAGCGACTAGTTTCCTTGAGTCTTATTGGTAACGTTGGCTTTATCAGGTTCTTGGCATGCGCAATGAAATACTAATTATGTATAATTATTAATTAAATTATTATAAATTATGAGAATAAATTACAAAATAAAATCTAAATTTCTGCAATGAAGGGGTATCAGTTTGTGTCTATCTATATACCAAAATAATCAGGATTCCCCCCGATAACCCGAAATTTTCCGTTTTAGGTCATTGGAAATCGCCCCCGCACTTCAGTGCATTGATTCGTTCTACTTGCAAAGAGCGACGTCTCCATAGCAAACGCAAGCACCGCTACTCAAAGCAACTGGATACTAAAAATGGCGACGTGGCTCTGGAAAACGACGCTCTAGAGCTCGGCACAGGCGAGTCTGGTAAACCCAAGGCTTTCAAGACAAGTAAGAAGATCAAACTGTTGCCGCAAATAAAAGAGAACAAAGAACTCATCAACGATGAACTTTCTGATGACGAGCTAGAACGCCTGGCAAAGGATCATGGGACTTCTTCAAAGCAAAAGTCGCGACCGAGGCAACGTGACAAGAAGCACGGCCATCATCGTCATCGCCATCGCCATCGTGGACTTACTCAGCAAGACACCCTCGAGTCGAGAATTCGCACAGGACTTCAGACACTGCACGAAGAACGCAAGGCTCTTAGAAGCATCGCTTCTGACTTTGATGACGGCGACGAGTCAGGGGGTCAAGACTCGGCAGATATATCAAGTAAGTGGAAGTATTTCCAGTTGAGCATGATTCATCCACAGGAGAAGGCATAGAGCCTAGAGCAATTTCTGTCCTTTTTCTTTGAATAAGCTGAAGAAATTTGTCAGCGATTAATTTGCCTTTTGTTCAAATGTTCTGTTGAGAAATACGGACGGGTTGGCTCACGACCACGACAAAGAGCTCTTAAATTCTGCATACATGTGCCTTTATGAAAATTTGCCTTTTCCACGTTTCTTTGATAAACGTGCAAGAGCTGCTTAATGCTGTTGTTGTTTTTGTTGAGTATTTTTTTTTATGATGAATATGGTTCCTTGTGATGTGGGAGAGTGACGATTTTGATGCATGGGTGGAATGAACATAGAAGCGAATGACGCCTGATCTGATGAGTGGATGAAACTGACGCATGGATGCATGCTTTGATCATTTAAATAAATCCATTTGGGTGTCTCGTGTCTCTCATGTGTTGTGCGATGTGCAGGTCATGATGCCGTGAATGAGCTCGCATCTCTTTCTAAAACCTTTCCGTAAACCTCTGCTGCCTTTCACTCGCGTGTAGGTCACCGATTTGACCGGGTCAGGGAATCCAGACGTTTTTCCACCTCTCATCATCAGCAGTCAGGACTTGCCTCGCATAGAAGCATGTCTGTCAACAAGCCTCACGTGAAAATCGAGATGAACGAGAGCCAGATCGCACTGGCTCCTAAGGAGGCACGGTTACAAATTGATTGATTGATTTCCTGCGAAGCACTATAATCTGCTCTATTTTGTAATTTATAAAATCTGCTCTATCTTGTAATGCATTACTTACTACTCTTTTTGTAATACGTACTACGCCTTACTTCGGTCTAGGTTGGGTTTCTGCATTGCTGAGATGGGTCTCAGTGGTCTAAATCATTGGACTGGAGAGTTTCCCGGATTAGAATGTTCCTGGAGATAAGACTGAATGAGCTTCGCAAGCGTACTTGAACCGTTTTAGAGTAGAGCCTTAATCAAGTTGCAGTTAGTTTGGTTGCAAAATCAATAGGCTTGCACGATCTGAAGAAAGCTGCTTAGTATTCTAGAAATATCTGGTCGGACTCAAGATAAAGGGCTCCTCTGTGCGATCTCGCACTCTGCATAACATCTAGGGCACCTTGACACATAGAAAAGTAATTGCGTAAAAATTAATTATACTATCATGAGCGTCAGAGCAGAAACAACAAGGGGAGTGATGTGGATAGATAGATAGATAGATAGATAGATAGATAGATAGATAGATAGATAGATAGATAGATAGATAGATAGATAGA
>QQSS02255025.1:0-20376 GCA_003687565.2 Craspedacusta sowerbii | reverse complement strand
TGGATGGATGGATGGATGGATGGATGGATGGATGGATGGATGGATGGATGGGTGGATGGATGGATGGATGGATGGATTGGTGGATGGATCGATTGATGGAATCATGGATGAATAGCTGGATTAATGGATTGATGTAAAAATGGATGAATGGATGGATGGGTTGATGAATGGATGGATGGACGGACGTATGGATGAATAGATGGATAGATGGATGAATTGATGAATGGATGGATGGAAGGATGGATGGCTGGGTGGATGGAACGATTGTTGGATGCATGGATGGGAGGATGGATGGATGGAACTTGACTCGGTCAGTTACAGCAAGACGTGGTGTACTCTCGTGTGAGCTATTTTCATGGCGGGCGGTTCCTGCGGGGGTGATAATGACCGATCTTTGACATTCCGAATCAATTAAATCTACATACCGATCAAATTGAGCAAGTTCGGTGTCTTTGAGAACTACCATTCAGCTATAACGGTCGCAAACAGGAACGAGACCGAACTTTTTTCTAGGTAGATTTATTTATGAAACTCGAAAGTGAGAGATTTACAGATTACAAACAAATATTTTAGATCGGCAACTTGCTACAGCAGCGAAGCTTTTTTATAAATATGATATACAGAGAGTCAATTGCAAATGCTTCACAATCAAACACTGCTTCAGCTGTTATGGACTTCAAATATGAAATAGAATGCTTTCTTAGCATAACTAACCGTCCCTTCCACATTAATAAGGCAACCATATTGGTTCGCATCAATGCACCGAAATAATAATTCTATCAAGCAATAAAATAAACACATCGTGTTGTTGAAAGAAACTCACGTTACGCAAATTTGATACCTATTTATTGACCATGGTCTCTGTATAATTTTTATAAAATCTAGCAAGACACAGCACGGTTTATAAAAACCAACGGAAGACTAATATAAACTAATATAGGACCTGGAAAATGAACCTCCCCCACCTGGGAGAGGGGAGAATTGCCCGCAGACCCCCACGTCTTATAATCCAATTGCGTCAGCAAGGAAAGCCACAGACGTGGAGAAAACAAATTATTACTACATTTAAATGTCCGAACGAATAAAAGCTGATGTCATGATGTCCCTGCAATAAAAAAAAATGTGATGTCATAGCATTAGTTCTTGGCGCTCTACCAGAAGGATGAAAGGATTAGAATTCACATCGACCGAGCATGTTGGTGCATGTTCGAAATAGATCCGATTAAGTGCTCGTGCGGCCACGCCGTAACAAGGCGTCAGCGTTAGTAAGACATGACGTGACCACAGAATACGTTCTCGAGTCCGTCTGAAACTCAATACTGTTGACTGGTATTGGCGGCAAAACATGCCAACCAACGAAAGTACGTATGAACCATCGAAATTCAATGCCCTGCTCTCAAAAATCAAGCAAAAAAACGCATAAAAATATGAGTAATTATAATATTGTACCCTTCAAACGCAAAGATTGTGACTGGCCAACATCGGAAAAGCAACATTGCTACGAAGATTCCTGTTTCACTTTCACGTCGATAACTTTCGGTGGCGCGATATCACTCGTTTCGCGTCGGCAGCACTCGTGGTTTTGCAAGCTTTTTTTCAGCTCAGCAAGTTCGTCCTTGAGGTTTGAGATCTCGCTTTCAACAAGGGAGTTCTGCCCTTCGATTTCTGCCGTTTCCTATTCAAAGAAGAACGAAAACAGGTCAATACGAGAAGAACCTTGACTCGAAACGTGCTCTACATAGAATTTCACTTTTGGCAAACCGCTGGATATGAATTAACAAGCTTGTACGCATTTTCCCACGAGGCAGAGCGAGAGAAACATTCCGCGAATATCTACTTATAAGTTGTTGGCACCAATGCGATCGCTTTGCTAGCCTCCTGTTTCGAAAGACTCGCTTTGCATTTTGCGCAGCCTCGTTTGTTCGTCCACGGCTCGTATTTCAAGGACAGTAGGTCTCGATTTACCTGCTCGAGAGCTTCGATTCGCTCCCTTCGTCGCGTTCGACATCTCCACGCAGCCTGTTTGTTCCTTTCCCGTCTGAGACGTCGCCTTTCGTATTCCTCTGGGCTGAGCTAAAAAAAATCACCATCACAATTACCGTTAGACTTGCACCATAATCGACCCGTCACAGTGAAGGCAAGATAACAGAACTTCCAGGTTTCCAACAGTCACCGTTCACGGGGTGGATGAGAAAATTACGCATGTTACGTTTACGTAATACGACTCGCCGTTAGAATCAATTATTTAAATGCTATGCGTACCCGAGTTCCACAAATCGGAACCGTAAGTCAAACATTAAAAAATAACATAATGAAAAATTGCATTCTACGGTAACAAAATATCTTATTTCACAATTACTCGATCTTCCTCCCAATAGCGTACGTCGCTCTTCCCCTACCAACGACAATATATATATATAAAACATATAATATAATATAAAAAAAGACTATATATATATATATATATATATATATATATAAAACAATATAAAACAATATACTATGTTCAAGCTTCAAGCACATCTGCTTACAAGTTCGTCTCTTCTGCGTCTTCGACCGGGGTACTGGACGTAGTTGCCACCAGGCGGATGCCCTTGGGAGGCGAATGCGGGTCGGTGAAGCGATTGTCGCAGTCCGTAACTTAAGAACTCCTCAGCTGGATGTGGGTTGGGATGAATGGGGCTTTCTGTGGATGACGAACTGTAGCTGGTGCTGGCCGGAGATGCCGCGTATGGACTAGACGGTGAAACGAGAACACTGTTTGCCACCGCTGAGGGGTAGGGGCTGAAGTTTTTCGAGCTGACGAAGTTCTGCTGATGCCCCATCATGGGCGTACTCATGAAGGGTGATCCAAAAGTCGACGGTCGAGCTTGAACTGAATACTAAACAAAGTTGAAAACAAAATCGGCAATTAGCAGTGTATATAGATAATACTTATTCTACATGGTGGTTTTTCGGTCAGACACATCTTGCCTAGCACATGGGATTAACAAGAAATGGGAAAAAGTGATTTTACGCGACACCTGGGTCTCACGCTGGTAGCTGGACCCTCGTCGACAAGTCCAAAACCGAACCCAAATACCAAACACCAAGTAAGAAGGTCATCGCAAGATTTCAAGGCCAAAACTATTTTTTTATTTTTTATTTTTGTAGATCTGAATATAAATGGAATTAATTTTCATTAGCAGAGAACTCAAACAGGCGCGAAGCAGTGCGAACTCGCAAGAAAATCGCAGTTTTTAACCTCCGAAAAAGGAGAGACTGGAAGACTCCAGTGAGTCAATCTTGCGAACGTTGAGGATGCAGTTCCAGATATTCTTGGTGAGTTTTGAATCTGTTCTTGACAGGCCTCATCAGCGAATGCAACGAACTGCTCACTTTTATCCATGATTTGTGAGACCACGTCAATTGCCATCGCAGTTCGAAGTCGTTGTGTGTCCAGGGCAGCACTTTCACAAAGTAGATTGAAAACCGATATTTACAGGCAGGAGTGACCTGCCTTGCTTCCGAAAACCACTTAATCTGCTTATAAGCTCGAAAACAAGGGTGACTCTCTTCACTTGGAGTCGGCCTGGAGTCTCATTCAAACCTTTGAACTGATTCATCGGAAATTGGCCAGCTTTCATGTGATCACGTGGTCAATGACGCATAATTATGACAATCATTATTCGCAAACCAGAGTCGGTGTTTATCGTAACTTGAGCACGACATAACAACAAGCGCCTTAGAGATTGCGAGTTTCTTGCATCAAGTAAAAGAAGTTTTATTCAGGAGATTAGTTTTCGTTATAAATGCAGAACTAGCAAGAGCGCAAACAACAATTATAATAATAACAATAACAACAGCTGGAGCACGACAATAAACCGTCGTTTGACATTCGATAAAACTCGTATGAGAGCGAATATTAAAGAGAGCGACAGGGATGGAAAATTTCCTAAACTTGAAAACTGCTACGTGCAGTAGTGTAACAGTAGTGTAACAGTAGTGATAGATAGAAGCCAGCTAACCTGAAATTCATGGGTGCTGCATAGGCTGTCAAAGTCCTGCTCTTCTTTAATATCCTGCGTCTCCCACAGGCATTCTTCTGAGTCTAGCATGAAATTTGGAAGCATCAAATCTGAGTCAACCATTTGGTTGTCAAAGAGTGCAAATGTAGGCACTTTCTGGGCGCAATCAGAGTAGATTTGGTACGAAGTCATCACCTGCGAGTATTTCTCGGCGCCACCGAATGAGTAATCGTTATCGTATTTTGTTCGCTCGGTGAGTTAGACATTACGAATTTTTAGTACGAGAATATATCCTTCTCGGTTGTGCTGCTCCGCCAATCACTAGCGTTTTACGAGAAGACGTCAGCAGACAAAACCTAATCGTAGATTGTTATCAAAGGCGGGACGCATCTTGAATGAATAATTAACCTTATTAGCCCGTGCACTGCCAAGGCAACGCGCATAATTATAAGAACATTAACCATGTGTTGTCGTTATCAGCTAATTATGTGCAAGTTATGACATCACAACGTAGCATCAAGATGTAAACAAATAGGGCGGCTGGTTACCTGGAAGCACGAAGGACTCCCTAACCGATTTGCGTTAAGTACCAAGAGATCAATGATCTCAAGAAAAGACTTTTCTTGAGATCAGTGCAAGGGATGCATAGGTTGTGACCGCCACGCGGACTGTTACAGCGTACAATTTGGCATTGCCCTTTTAAATAAGCTCGATGATAGAAGTGTGATTTTTACTCTTGAGTGAGTGGCAAGATTTGTCAGCCGTTTTAAGTTCTATCGGGACATGCCCATAATATTAAACTGATCGAAAATGCTGCCTGACTGCCCCATAAAAAAATAAAAATAAAAATAAAAGAAAAACAGTCACTGCCATCAAATAATTGCTTCAGTGCACAGGATGATCTAGCGAGTAAAGGTCGGCTTGCATGTCACTGGCAAGAATTTTGGCATTTCATGGAGGCTAATGATCACGAGTAAGACTACAAGTAAAAAGCTGCCTGCCCGGTCGTGCAATAACGATGCCTCGACGATTACACAAAGATATCGGAAAATGACATTAACACTGCCTTTAAAGGGAGTCTGACAAGCAAGAATCAACTACGCACTGATGTTGATGGTTCATGACAAAGCCCATGGCTAGTTTTTGGCCAGGCCACCGTAGATGGCATTATTTCTGCCGTATATCTAGAGGCCGAGAAGTGCGTCGATTATAAAGGTCTGAAGAAGATTTGCCAGTCCTGTAAGCGCTGAACGCGCAAGGAAGATTTTAACCAGAACTCGCTAAAAAGTTTCGGAGCAATACGTTTGTTCGATGCGTTGGGAGGAATGACAAAAAGTGTATGTCATTCTTTCCACTGAAGATAGAGATTATAATAGCCTGAGAGCAGTAAACAGCACTAGTATGTAATGAAATTTCATTACAATTTTATTTAAATACAATTTTACTAATATTATTTACTGATGTTAATATTATAATTTTAATACAATTTTATGAATATACAACTTTAACATTACAATTTTCATTCAATGTTCCATTCTTTGCATTTTATCAAATCTCTGAAAATTTTTCCAGTCTCTAGAATAATAACAACGCATTAGCAGGTTGCTCGAAATGCATCAAATTTGGTCTGTATGTTGAGCAGCAGTTCCTGTGCCTAAGAAACGGTATGTAATTATGGTAAATGGCCTCGATCGAAAAATTTAACAAAACGAGAAGACGTTAGGCACATAACGTTAAACGGACGTTCATACTAAAACATGGATAACTACATCCTCGAATGCAAGTCTGAATTATTGAATGTTAAGGCCTTCCGGAATAAAGCAATCTTGACAGTGCAATGTCTTCGTCGCATTCAACGGACTCCAAAGAGAGAATGCAGGTCGTGCTTCGCATGCTAGTTCGATAAAAGCTGCTGCTAGACTTCTAGATTCCTACACAAGAATCAATTTTCGCCAATTACGAGTTTCATCTGCAATGATTCACGATCGCGCAACAAGCTAGCCTCGTAACTATGTATCGCCATAAACTCACGTCAGCGTAGACTCTCTATCCATACATTACACCTACTGATACTACGTCATAATTGATAACCCCCTGATATTTCCATGTACAAGGTTCCGGCTGCACATCAATATTACTCTGTTGTTGCAATATTGCGTTGCTGCAAATGAATTTACAGTCCATGGGCTATATTCCATTGAAGCATGATTGTCGAGTCATGAAAACAGGAACCAAGTTACAATTCTGGCCTTGTGTGTATCACGAACAGACAGCGCGCGATTGGTGATGCAGTCCCAAATAATGATGTTTTTAAAAAGCTTTTTTTATAGCACGGGAACGCGGCTCAACTGAGTGATGTTATTTAGATCGGATGATACCTGAGGAGCCCTTGTGCAATTTGGGACCTTGGGTTGCGCAAATAAAAGAGAAAGGGACGAAAGCTCCACGCGCTGCGCATGCCCGCTGTTTCCTCCCAAGACAACGCATGAAAATAGAAACAACCGCCAATTTAAGCGGTGCGATATGAATGGTTTGATATGATCTGAATTCCTGTATAGGGTGCTACCACAAGTACCAAATAATTAGCAGTTTCGGCTGCAAGCGACCATTTCCAGCGGCGGCACGTGGTTCCTTACCAAATATGGGCAAGAGCGAGAAAAACGAAGATCGCCTAAACTCTCGTACGGTAGGACGAAAGAAAAAAAATCAGGTCAACAGATCTTAGGACACGTCATTTATTTAGCTTCTGCACCAGCTTTACTGAAAACGTACGTCAGAAAGCACTTGCCACAATACTGACGGTCGAAGTGCTGAGCCATGAACACGCCCGCACCACATGATTCACTAGGACATTCACGCCTTAGTCGCGTGATCTTCCCGTTTTCATCCACCTTGTAGTACTTCAACACAGCAAGCTTGACCTGAAGGCGAAAGACAAAACTATTGGAATCCTAAGCATTCAGAAGATATCCGTTACCCATGGTAAGTCGAACAATTTTCAAAACTTTTTACACAGATTTTAGAAAGCAAAGAATCAATTTACCCGCACCCGAGCACGAGGTCATTACACACCAAATAAATCTGAAGGGCAAACAATCAGAAACTATAACAAAAAAAATTACGCCGACACGCAATAAGCGCAGAGGACCTTCTTCCGCTTGTGGGGAATCTTCTTCGGGGTGGTGTAGTTCTTCTTCTTTCGCTTCTTGCCACCCCCACGCAGACGAAGCACCAAGTGCAGAGTGGACTCCTTCTGGATGTTGTAGTCGCTCAAAGTGCGCCCATCCTCCAGCTGCTTACCGGCGAAAATCAGACGCTGCTGATCTGGCGGGATGCCTGCAAGAAGCAAGGAACAAACATACAATCTGCTAAGAATCGTCCTTTCCGCGAAGAATTCCATTTCAAAAAAAATGTGCAGATCAAGAAAAACCCTGAACCCTGAGCAAGCTGAAGTTGCTTCCTTTTTCAGGTACATTTAACATAGAAATCAAGAATTTCAGGTTTAATTATGCTAAACGAGGAACTATCGATGAAGAAGAAAAAACATGAAGTTGGTCGAGGAAAATAAAGAAGCACAAATAACACTACCATATTGCTCCATTATCAATGAAGCACGTTAGCATGAATCAAGTAGGCTTTCCACGAGTCGCACACGACATACGCTGCAAGGGGTGAGACAGACAAATTGCCATCTCCTACCTTCCTTGTCCTGAATCTTAGTCTTCACATTTTCTATCGTATCACTCGCCTCGACCTATTAAAAGAACTCGAACTTAATGGAGAGGAATTGTGTACGAGTCTCACAAGAAAAAAACGGGAAGGAGAAGGAAAGAATTGCCTAGTCTCTGACAACTTAAAGAACATGACATTCGAAACAGAAACAGTTCAATCTTCTGAATTGTATGATGTACAATGTATACCGACGTGATATTTACGTAAATGATGTTTCATGACGCAGGACAAAAACAATTTAACTTAAAAAGATAACGTACCAAGCAGCTGTATTCCACATTGAAAATATTAGCAACAGCTAGATAGAATTTCTTAACAGGCAAGTTTTATCTATTGATAATGATCTATGATGGTGCAAATCATTTTGCCAAAATCAGATCTAAGGAACAACGAAGCAATGGCCACAGAAGAGTCTTAAATACTAACCTATAAAGTTAGGTTTCAAAAGTTCTGAGCTACAAATAGCTTCTTATGAACCATAACATCCTTCGAACAAGAAACAACGTTAACAGTAAAGTAAAATTTATGCCAAAGTCATGCTTTTACTTTAACCAGGAAACTCTACTTTTCCAATGATTCGCATAGGTTTTGATCACTTCATAATGAATACCCACAGCGGCAAAATTACACCATAGCCAGTTCCATGAACACACCATGTATAACATACAAACTTCCCATGAGGCTAATTACAGCTCATAGGTTATATTTCTTAAAGCTAGCAATTTTTCCTATTTCATGATTAACAACCAAATTTTAATTTCTATGATCCCCTCTTAAAATCTTGGTTTCTTTTTTCTTGATTAAATGAAAACTTACAGATTTACAGTTTTATGCTGCAGATACTTTTGTATGAATCAGATTTCACATCAAGAATGCAAAATAAAACAATATTTAACATAATGCTTGTTCAGCTGAACAAAATGCTTAACAGTACTGCATTGGATATACTCTGGCATAATTAGCTTATCACACCTCTTTGACAATGTAAGCAAGGCTTAGACAATGTAACTATAACAAGATTTACTTCATATTTTCTAAAAATAGATTATAAGTTTGCAAGGGGTTCAATGCAGAAAACACACGCCACTGCAAAACAAGCTTTCAGATATATATATATGTATATAGACGCCCGCAGCAAACAAGAAATTTAGAGATAAGCGTTCAGGGTTACATGCATGACCCTGATAACAAGCAATTCAACATGGCAAACGCCTCGCGCTAAGGCAACAGGTAATCATAACTGGGTTAAAGGTACAGAATGCACATCATATCTACCTCGAGGGTAATGGTCTTTCCAGTCAATGTCTTGACAAATATCTGCATGGTGGTGCCTTGGACCTAACAAAGAAATGATTTCTGCATTATAGATACATATTAGATGACGTGAGTTTTGCTTTCTTTGAGGAAGGGCTAAGAGCAATCATCACTTTTATCCTTACATTAACTGGCTGAGAAACCACAGTACAATTGCTACAAAAATCATACAGATATTTATACCTCCCTTAACACTTAATCCTGCTTTATCTTGAAATGAATAAAAGAGTAGCTACAGGCACTTCAGAGCAGAAGTTTCACTACACATAGATTGAAGTGCACTAGAAGTCAACATAAATTTACTACTAAATCTCTCCAGTAGCAATAACAAATAAGTTTACAAGCCCCTATCTTTAAAAATAAAACTGCACACGAAAGCATGTTACAGGAAACTGTTTTAGTAGGCAGTTCGAGGCGAATGTGGATACATACTGCACTGTTTCGTAAATCAGTTTATATATGGAAATGAAATCCCCTTCCCGTATGTGAAGGTCCAGCTCGATTTGCCTTATTTCTGATAGCATACCGCCTTTTCCTGGGACACGGATGGACGTGGAGCCTAGTATGCTCTAGTAGAGAACGTGTCGCCCAGGCTTTATGGTCAGAATTAGTTCTCATTATTCTCGGACCAATCGATGGCAATAACACGCAATGCCATTGAGAATCTCGAAAATATGATGATTTAAATTACGGGAACAAGAATGTGATGAAGAAATATGCTGCATAGGCACTTACTGGAACATGACATACCATCACATACGCAGCGGATTTTTTTCGCGCAAATTTACCTTTTACGGAAAGCTACAACGTGCAAACATCTTAGAAGCAAAATTCCATAATGACAAGAAATTTGGACTAATCTAAATCACGGAAAAGGACATATAAAGGCATCAGAAGAATCAGAACTTACATCAGACACACGCCACACGGTACACCATACGAAAAGACCAAGGATAGGAAACGTGCGCAGAAGACTGGACATCAATTCTGGTCGCTGGGGTGAGTATTCTATGCGTATAAACAAACTATATGTTTTAAATTAATTTTTAATTAAATAGTCTGCATGAATGTTTATTACTTGTATTTATTAGGTTTTTTAAGTGTAAGATAATAGCCAAAAACGTCTTTTCTTCTTTAATAAATATGACAATTATTGATTAAGCTTCCCCCTGGCAATTTTGAACAAATGCCATTATTAAAAAGGGCAGCTCTGGCCGCGAGGTATACCTGCGTTCCTCTTGGGTTGGGCTCAAGCGTGTGCAAGGACAAGATTGTCGTGGGTCAGGTAATGTTTGTTTTGCTAGGATATTCTGCTATTAGGCTGGCAGTTTTCTTTATTTTTATTTGATTTTACATAGATTTGTATTTTTTAAGATAATTTTATTGAAGAAATACCAGTGAGTGTTGACGAATTCCCATGAGCTAGCTATGTATGGTGCGTTTAGGGAATTGAAAGGCAGCAATTCTTTAGCCTTAATTTCTGAATAAGTTCTTCTGGCGTTCTTGCGGATAGGATTATTGGATTTTTTTAAATTTTTCAACTGTATTGGTACTTGGGTGTTGAAGATTTCTTTTTATTCTTTAAATCGAAGGAACCTGTTACGAATGTTTGTTTGTAACAGGCTTGTTAAGTTGTACAAATGGTACAAAATGGTTTGATATATTGCTGCCCTTGCAGATAAAACATAGATCTAAAGTTGGTCAACTAGTGGCTTGCATTGTCTCAAACATAGTATGAGCAATGCACATGCATTTTGTGCTAGGCTAGAGCACTCAACACAATAAGACACTGGTTGGAACATAGTGCCATATTAATAAAACAGAAGTAAAAACGGAAGCATTGTCATTGCGGATCAGCCTGAATGCGGCATTGTTTGTTGCACAGGCTAAGGGCAGCGAAGGGCAATCTTAAATTGTGGGTACCTCGGGTATTTTCGTCAAATTTATGTTGTTTCTAATTGCTGGATATGGAGTGAATATTCAGGTTTGCTTGCTACCTGTGTTTTCTAGCTGACTCCTGCTGTTTTATTTTAAAATTTCTTTTCTACTGGTCTGTTTTTAGGGACCGCATCACATTTTCTGCAAGTAAAAAAATGGTGAAATCTGGTGTAAAAGTTAGCCAGGAGTTGCTTGATGAAGTTGCTAAATTTGAGAAGGCTGCATCTAATCCATATGATTTCATGCTTTTCAAGTTATCAGAAGATGGGTCAGAAGTTGTCCTTGATGTGTCAGTGCCTAAGGGAACATCAGATGAAAAATATGCAGATGTTAATATGAAGTATGGAATGAAACGAAATTTGTATGGTTTTTTTGAGGCGCTGAAGCATGCTAAGATGCCAAATGGCAAACCTGCCTGCAGATATGGTGTCTGCTATGTGGAATATAACACGGATGACCGTGGCACTTCATCTCAACCCGCATTTTTCTACTATGGTAATTCTCAAGCATCAATCAAGGACAAGATGATGTACTCTTCCTCCCAACATGCTGTCAAAGAAAAGATTAAGAGCATCCAATTTCAGATAGAAGTCAATGATGAGGACGATCTTGATTACAAGGAGATAGTCCAAAAAGTCTCCAGAGGAAAATGCAGCTTTTCGTAGTGGCTTACATTTATTCTGTGGGCTTAGTATGCACCTGCTGAAATGAATGACAAGTGTATGGGGCAAATGGTGGAAGACTCTGGGAAGCTAATTTTTTTAAATGTTTGTGTGTTTGTTGTCAGGTTTGTGTTTTTTTTTTCATGCATGCAGCATCTTAAATCAAAGGAAGTAAGAATATAAGATTTGCGTGTCAAGGTACTTAATTTGTCTTAGTGTTTGGTGGTTTAAAGTGCACTGCTATGAAAAGTGTTCGGTTATAGAAAAATGAGCCCTAGGTTTTCAGGAGGAATATTGTAATTGACCTACGTCATTGCCCATCCTTTCTCCTCATTTTGGTACTTGATGGTTGTAATTTTATTTGTAATTATCTGCTGATGTGGTATTGCATGCACTTGTGTTTCACATGCTATCGGGGTTGAATCTTACGGTATACATGATCAAATGTTGTGACTACTTGGGTTATTGTCATAGGAGTACTTAACAGTGTATTCATTCGCATATACGGTTCGGGTATCAGTAAATGTACTTCGGGGTGATTGGGCAAGGCCTTGCATCCCTAGCACAGTTTGTCTGTCATAGTTATGTGGTTATTAAGCGTGACTTTCAACAACTTTTAATTGGTTGCCTTGCTGTATTGATATAAGTTTTGAAGTTTGCTTTTACATCGCTTTGTGATGAAAGCAAATCGTCTCATGTTCTAGCAAAACGAAAGGAATTTCTGCAGTTTCTTTTATGATTAACCTTTTGTCCAACGTGTTTCTGATGTCAATACATTGGTATATTGCATTCACGATCTGTTTTGATTAACAAGAAATTAGTGCTGCAAAGTTTATCTTCCTTGTTGTTTCGAGCCATGCAGTTCTGGTTTCATCACTTGCGTGTTAATTAGTTCTTTTTTTTCGGCAAGGTGTTCTGTAAAGACGATGTTTACAAAGAGCGAAAGCCGTCGTCACTGTACTGTTTTTGGAGGGTTGGCCTCTTTATTTGCTCCCTTCGACGACTGCAGCTCACTTAGGTCTTGCGAACCATTCTGACTAGAAATTTTTGCATAAACATCTCTGTCGTGCTGGGAATCACAAGGCGATGTGATATGATTTACATCGCCATTGTAACGCGGAGGGATGTATCCGTTGCTCGAATCAAATGGGCGTATGTTTGCTGGGCGAGTCAAGCGGAAATCGTGTCAAACAATCGTTTTACATTAGTCAAGACCGCTTTTTCCCATCTGTAGCAGCGGTTCGGTTAGCATGTTAACTTTTTTTCCAAGTATGGCGTTAATTGTGGAGATGCATGTAGCTCTACCGTGTCGTTCTATTTGTGCTTCTATGCAACACAGCGCCAGCATAAACTGTCGCCATCGATGGGTTGCTATAGCTTGTACCGTACCAAAAATTTACGATGGATGTTACAATCAACGAACGAGAAAGAAAGACGATGCTGGCGATGTGACCCATCAATTCCTATTGTTTAGCGTAGGCGTACAATGCGGCAACACAAACGTAACCCTGGCTTATTTTCAGTGAATTCAACCTACTGGTTCCCCTGCGAGAACATTCACCTTAGATTCGTGTGTGCGTGCATATATATATATATATATATATATATATATATGCCTCCGACTTGTAACCCCGTAAAAAACTCTTATTTTTGAATTATGCTGGATAGATATAGATAGTCCATGGACGCGATTCAGGCATTAGAAACTTGCGATTGAAAAAATTAATGCTATCCCGTTTTGTTTTTTTGTTTTGTTGTTTGTTTTTATTCACAAATTTTGTGGAATATTTTAGGAATTGATGGCAATTATCTTTTCATTTGCAGTACGTGACAGAAGTCGCAGCAGAAAGTGTTATTCTTCGAGAAATTAGGACCAAAGGGAAAGGAACGTCTTTAGATTTCATGATACATAATCCAAAAGTTGCAGAGTCGATCGCTTGCTGGTCAGAATTGTTGCCTGTGTGCATAAGTTGGATCTTTCACTCTTTCTTGGTTGGAATTGCTTCATCAAGTTCTGGTAACGGTCCTTGCGCTGTAGCCAGCCAGGTGGACCGTACGATTCTGGTAATAGCAATCTTTTCAGGGCGAGAAGATTCATTGACAAAAATCTGTTTTTAAAGAAGACTCATGAAGGAATTGGTACACCTGCTTACATCGTCGCATTTATGTTTAGATTCTGGCCAAAACAGTTAAAATTCTATTAGTCATGTGCTATCTAAAATGAGATGTCAGAAGCTTCCAGTGGATCAATTCAATTAATCGCGTTCGGTTCAAATCGACCACTTGTTTGCTGTGATATCATTCAATTGTGCTTGACGTAGAATTAGCGGTTCAATAAGCGCTATGAAAAATTAAGGGAATGCCATGAGGCAAGCAAAAGTCATGTGAACTGCGACTTTGATGGTTCCCTTAATGAACAACTTGCGCGCTTGTCAATACGATGAATGCATGTGACAGCATCTGAACAAGTCACGCTGCACATCTGACGATGGTATCAATCTTGAAGAATACTCAGTCGTGTGGACATGCCAAAACTTGCAAAGTTTCAAAGCTAGATTTGACGTCTGCAGAGAAAATTCCTATAGCTTGGAAATACAAGCAACACTGGAAAGATGAGAAATTTTTTAATACTTCATTATTTTAAATTAGGATTTAGAACTTAGCTTGGACCGAGTCATAAAGCTCACGACAGCTTTGATATAATCAGACATGGGCTTTTCGTCATTCTTGCCTGTAGGAGCTACACGTCTGATGCGCCCATTCGAGTAGCCGACCGATGATGATGATGATGATGCCTTTTGTCATGGCAGAGAATCTTACAAGAGGGTTTTGGGATCAGAGGGTGTCTGAGATTGTTTGAATCGCGTACTTTCCTGTGGATCTTTGCTAAAGTTGGATAAGAAATTTCAATAAGCTATTAATGTACATATATTTATCTATTTTCTAAAAGCTTAATTCAGTAAGTGATAGCAACGATACATATTATGTCCGTCGGAGTCCTTGTTTTTACGCAGCGTGTATTTATCCTACTATGCTTTATAATGCCTATGCTAGTGCTGATAATCTTATACGACTTCCGCGTCTATAATCCTGATAGTTAATCGTCAAAGCAATGCTAAATGCTAACGTCCCGTAAAGCCTTCCTCACTAGCTAAATCCAGGACAAAGGGCGGGGAGAGTTGGATCTGTTCTAGAAGCTCAGGCAAGCGAAAGCTAACCTCAAACTTTGCAGTCCATAATGCCTGTGTATAACCCCGATACCAGCTTTCAGTCTATGACTGTTATTTGCGAGTCACTATATTATGCAAACACACGCACACACACACATACACGCACACACACACACACACACACACACACATACACGCACACACACATACACACACAGACAAACGCACACACACATACACACACGCATTACCTTAGACCTTAGTCCTTCCCATGCTGTGAAGCATATAAGGCAGCACACACGCATATAAACACACAAACACGCACGTAAATAAAGCGGCATTTTTCCATCCCCAAATAAATGGTTAAGCAATAGTTACTATACACCGAGTATTTGAATTCGGCGTTTGATGGATGATGCTATAACCAATCAAGTAAATATTTTACATAGATCTAATTTTTATTCATATAAATATGCACGACCTGTATAGTATGGATATGGATAATGTGATTTGATGTGATTACCCATGCATTGTCATATAAACAATTCTGGACACATAATTCTGACTCTTGGGTTTATAGTGTCGCAGAATTTTATAGTTTCAACAGTACATAGGGCTAAAACTGGCCTGGAAATATAGCTTAGGTATAGTGCAGTGGAGAGAGCTCAACCCTGGTAGTACTGGCAGTAGTTTTGCTGTTCAGTTCACACCCCAACACCACCACCTTCGCGAGTTCGAAAGCTGTTCTAGGAGCAGTGCAATTTTACCTTCTCGCAATACCGGTCGATGTCAAATCTGAACAGCTTTCGTTAGCAAACACAAAGTCACTAAAGGCATCCTTGCTTACAAGCATAATCAAGTCGTACACTATTAAGAGCATGCCTGCTTGCAAACATAGTAAAGGCTTACGCCATTAAAAGCATTACTGCCTGCAAACGCAATAGAGTCTCAACGCCATTAAAAGCTGGGATAGTTATACGGTTCCTTTTAAAGCATGCGTTTCGAGAAAAAAGGCGGAGAAATTGAAGGAAGCTCGCATGCCTCGCTATGGGAGTTTTAGGCTTTTCCGACTTTGTGATAATTTTCTATCAATTATGAAAGTCAGAACGGTTCCTCCTTTTATCGCTCGATGACTAAGTTCTTTGAGCAGCATCCACGATAGATATCTATTTCATACTAGATAAAAAGAATGCGATTCTTTGTTTGGTAAGAGGCTTCGGAGACAGTCAGCATTTAGATTAGATATTCCTTCGCAAATTGATAACAGTTATTGCAAAATCTCACGTTCCGCAACATTTTTTTGTGCAGTCCTTCTTTCGTATAGTTGGTTCAAATTTATCTTTTCTTCATGCCTGTTGGACGAAATCTTGAGTATAAATCACTCAATCAATCAAATCTTCAATGCCATTGCAGGCGTAGACCCGCGAGGTCCTTAAAATGACTCATCCCGGCTGCTTATTTACTTTTACTAACGCAAACATTGTATGATCTAAATTCTCGAAACTGCATCTCCTCAAAATTTATTGCATATCCCAAATCTATCACTGTGAGCAATGAAAGAACAAATTGAAATAAGATGCATTAGCACTTTGGGACAGTTTTCGTATAAATGTGATGGGAACTTGTCCTGTTACGGGATATATGAATGCATAGGTTAATATTATGCAATAGTAGCTAGTAGTATAATAATGTAATCTCACTTCGAAGAAATTTGATGGCGTAGTTTTGCTTGTAACTTATACGGAAACCTTTCTCGCTGACGAAAGCATGCCAATTTTTGACATCAATTTGGCAAGGCTGCAAGTCGTTAGTTATGCAACCATTGCTCTCGGAAACTTTTTCTTAAAGCTGCGATCTGTCAGTTTACGAGATAGTTGCACGACTGGGATACATAAATGTCGCATTTTAGAACTCAAAAAGCTGCGCAGAAAGTCAAACTAGATGCTTATATTTTAATAATAATTATCATCCAGCTTATAGAGAATAACTTGTAGTTTGACTGACCACTTCCCTGTCGTGGATAACCTTAGCACGCCAGTGCACAGCATCAATTATTGTTCTACAGCCATACAAGGAGTTTTATATACAAATTAAGCACTGGCATGGAATATCAGTGCACTTAATTTGCTTGGAATTTTGCTTAGAAGAGAACAACCGTTTACTTGAACAAGCCTTAGATAGTGTTTTGATATGGAATGGAATGCGAAACCATTGATGGTTTATAAGCCGTGGAAAAAGAGATACAGCATCATGAAGAGAGGCAGACAAAAGCTTTAATGGGTTCTGGTGTTGCTAGTAAGCTTTAAGATGCCATGATGGGCAACTTCGTTTTCTAATATTTTTCAGCTGGGTTGTAGGCTGGGTTATTCTTGTCAATAGCGGACATTGGCTGACGTTGTGTACTTGCAGGGTTAGTGGGTACTACAGTGACTGCAGACCAGATCCAAGCACGCATGGTAATCGGATATGCAAGCCCGGCGGCTAATCTTCGTGTGAAGGGCCTTGCCCGACAGGGGGAGTGCGATGACGTATTCGCGATTTTCGGAGAATCGATCAGTCGTCCGGTCCTCCCGTTATCGGAAGGAACGGAGCTTTTTAGCTCCTTGAGAGGCGCATCCGGGAACACCCCTGGTTCTTCAAAGACAGCAACAACTGTTAAGAGTAAAACATAAACCTATTGATACATTCTGATTGTCGACGTCTTTGGATCGCAACTAAGCAATGTTGAAACCATCAGTAGTGTCAATGGATTAAATTGCTTCTGGGATCTGACCCTAATACTTAAACGACATAAATCTATATATCTAAAAAAATGCACTGCGAAATGGAGTAGTTTTCCCAGGGTTAATTACCAAACATCCTGAGGGGTTATGAAAGCTAATCGCTAATTCGAATGGATGCTGAACAGAACAAGCGAAGAAGTAAGTACTTCATCAGGTAAAAAAGCAGCCAATACATAGTTAAATTTTAACAATAAAGATAACGAGAGAATACTTAAGAATGATTCCAAGGATTATATGTGCAACCAAAGATGGTCTTGGGTGGAAAGTCAACTTTTATAATGATAGTTCAAATGGTAACCCCTAAAATGGTGGTTCAGGATACCCTGCTATGTAGTAGGCAGGTGCAGATACTGAGTCCCACATTGTGCATTAAATACGCTCTCTGGAAAACATTTTTTTGCCAATTATCAAGATGCAAGATGCAAGATGAAATCCAGACATTCTTGTGCTGCTAATAAAGCTACATTTGGATAACTTAACTTTTAAGCCTGTGAGCACTCGGCTAAGTCTTTTTTGCCACTCTGAAGTATTTGCAAGTCTTTTTCTCGCTGTAATATCTTGGCTCTCAATCCAAAAAGTAGCAACAATTCTGCAACGAAGACTGCACTCGCAGCGCCGCTGTATATTCGCCGATGGTTAGCAATCGCTCCGCCGATTATAGAACCAACAACTAACCCCGCAGTTGTCATCAACTCTGCCGCTGCTTGAATCTTTCCCTGAATTTCTTTTGGAGTCATCTTTGCCAGTTGCGCCTTTATCGAAACTAGGTTGAATGAGAAAGCAGCAAAACCCGAGATGAACCCGACAAAGGTAGGTACATAGCGATGCTTCAGCTGGGTGGGTAGGGTCTCTGTGAACATGAGCAAGACTGTTGCTAGCGAAAAGGACAGAGCAGCAAATATGAAGTAGATCTCTTTGACATGATACTTCAGGGCCACTCTGTTAACGAGCAGCAGCACAAAAATCACAACGATGCCGCCGCCGAGGAACATGAGTGCAATCTGCGTCTGTGACCACCGGTAGTCGTGATCTATCACTGTCAGTGTAACGACCAAGGACGCTGCCTGGGATGCCCATAAAGTTATCTCGATGGCGAAGAGCACAATCAATTCAACTGTTACAATCTCACGCAGGCGCGCCAAATTTAAATGTGGAAACAAACTTTGGATATGCAGGAGATATTTGCAATCGCGCTTGTTATTTCCAATTTGAGGTCGAATTCTATCGTGCTCGCAGAGGCGGTAGTTCTGAATGTCAACGCAATCCATATCGAAGATGCGCGGAGGCGCATTGCAGCCCGTTCGTTTAAGACCATTTCTGGCACCGCGATAATCCTCTCAGCCTTCTCCACGACTCCGTCTAATCTGCCGGCACAGTTTTGGGTGGGCTCTCCTTCTTCTTGGATCGCGCTGTTGTGTATACCGGCGTGGGCACCAGTGTTGCGAGTTCGGTAAGCATCGAGATTTCTGTGCCCGGTGCATTCTTCCTTGGCTGTTTTCTCCCCGTGCGTTAGTGTTCGGGCTAAGTTCGTAACACAAAACATAATCATTATCACCATCAGCAACCACATAACTGCCAATATAAGGCCTGGAGCTGATTTCGAATCTAAACGCCAAGTTCCTATGTGGAAGTCCATTTCAACTGCTATAAAATTAAATGCGGGTCCAACCAGGTAGCCGAATATATACGCCATGCCTAGCCAGACTATAACTCCTGTTCTCTCTTCGCTTGGATAGATATGGGTAATCTCGCTGACTGCTGTTGCTAGAAACCCATACACTACTCCGGTTACGAGGTTTCCGAAGAACAGACACCATTTCGAGTAATGTAAGGAATAAATTATTCTTGCAATCACAGCAGCAGCATTTGTAACCAGCATTATTTCTCGAACTCTCTTCGTGCGATCGTAGATCACGCCTAAGAAAGGCAGAGCTGCAAAAGTAGAAAGGTAAGTAGCGGAAATTACGAGCCCAACGAACATGCTTGATGGTTGAAAGAGGTTTACATATGAGCGAACGGACGGGAGCAGAAGAGTCAGATCAAATCCGACCATAAACATGTGAGCAGCAAATGAGATGACGGAGACTCTTCGTCTTTTAACAAAATGTTTACGTTTGCTAACTTCCGATGCCGGCATTGCTTGCTCGGTTGTGCCCTCCATTTCATAAGACTAATGCTTCCTACAACGAACTAATACGTAACCTGAAGAATTCAGAGATGACCTTGCTGGACAAGATCTCTTGTGCACATGAAATCAGGATGTCAGCGTACCCCTAGTTTATGTCGAATGAAACTTAAGCTATTTATAACTATGTTATGGTTGATAATCAGGATCACCACCTGCAGCGATGACCTCTGTTTTATTTTCTGTTTTTGTTTTTAGAGACCCATAGCATCACAATAATGTATTAAGCATTGTTAGAACTAGAATGATTCAACAGGACAACTGCAATTGTCAAAGCGACGCGCATCCGCAAGGACTCACATCCTAAAACAAGACGATGGTATAGCTGCACAGCACGGGCTCTTGCATACCAATGGTGTGGAACTGTTGTCATTGAAAAGCAGCAGCAAGATTTTACGAACAACGTTTTACCGTGGCTCAGAACATCCTGTAACAATCCTTAGTTCGCAGACTGCCTTTTCGAGGTCTTGTTACGAAAACTTACCTGTAGAAGTTTTTCGAATTCTCATTTCATCTCTATTTGTGTTATCAATTGTGTCCATGTAAGACTGAAAGAGTGAGTTGATAAACACTGAAAGTTATATA
>QQSS02254914.1:0-20380 GCA_003687565.2 Craspedacusta sowerbii | reverse complement strand
ATGGAACCCACTGTCTAGTTTAACTCGCAATCTACAATTGACGTCAGCAAAAGCATAGCAGTTTCGCATTTTCTTTTTTGTAAATGACTGGTTAATTTCATCTAGAACTTTCTTCCTGTTTCTTGTAAGGTCGAGGTAGACGCGAGGTCGTCGAGCTTCCTTACGTTTTTTGTAGACTGTTGTAAAATACTTGAAGTTTGTGAATCGCACAATCACTTGTCGTTTTCGTTCGCCTGCAAAGATGCGGCCCTTGCCAACACGGTGCGCCCGAAGAATGGCATCGTCGGGTATATTGATCCCTGCTTCACTTATTGCCACCTTAACTGCCATCATTACATCCTCGTCCGTATCATCGCGCTCGTTTTTTGGAACTTTTATCCCCTCGATGCGTAGGCACATCCTCCTCGAATATTGCTCACTCTCCCCCACCTGATCAAGCAAGTAAGTTACTTGCGACTCGAGCAGAGTAACTTTGGACTCAAGCTCTCAACTCATGCTCAATTTTGAATTTTTGTGTTTGGATAATTATTTCAGTTCCAAAACGTCTTCTTTTGACGCCAGTTCACCAAAGCGTCTTTCGAAATATTGTAAGGAGAGTGTCGTTTCTTCCTCGTCGCGTACCGGTGTTTTTGCAGCTATCTTTTCTCCTTGTTTGGCCATGATTGATTACCAGATGTGAAAGCGAGCCACGAAAGAATAAAACTTCCAACAAAGTTGTAACGTACGCAGATTTCGTAAGTCCTTACTTGCAGTTGTCGTAGGCCGCTCGAAAGCAATTAAGTGCTCATTTGGCGCGTCCTACCCGCACGAATGCCGAGCCCAGAATGACTATAGCACATGACTAATCACATGACTATAGCAAGGCTCGGTACCTGCACCAAAGTCGACTTGCTATATACGCTTTGGAAACGGCTAAGAAGGCACTTGCGTTGTTTGAAATCCTGCCTATACCGTTCGACACGCTGCAAAGAAAGCTGTGCATCTGGCATTAAGTCAGAAAAACTTTTACCAAGATTATCAAGAAGCCTGTCTTTTATTTTCTTTGAGGGTAAACCATACCTTAAGCCTTTAATTAGTGCTTTGGTTTGCGCAGCTGTAAGGACCCTACTAGAAGGATTGCACACAAGCTTACGCGAGTCCAAGGAATCGTCTATGCTGCTTCGCTTTAGTAATGATCTCGACTTCCGCTGCTGTCTTTTGTCGACTTTCTGGCCTTCTTGCCGGCAGATTTCGTTCAATTTTCCCTGCACGAACTAGCACAAAAGAGTGCCCTCCAACTCCAGCAGTGCAAAGGTGAGGAGCCGTTGAACGTCCCGAATTTCACTTTTATGTTGGCTAGACTCTTTTTTTCGCAAGCTCGAACTGAATCTCCCGATATGTCTCGCAACTACGCAAACGATGATTTATCATTCAGTTTAGGGCTCTGCTTTCCACTCCGCGACCCGGGTTCGGTTCCCATGCTCGTCACTGCTGACCCATATATAGGGCAAAACGCGTCTGGGAGAATGGTGGAAGTGGTGAATCTGTTAACTTGGCCATTTTAGAAGATATTTATCTTGCGGTATCGAGGAAAAATTGAAGCATTCTTAATCAGAGCTAGATTGTATTCCATAGATTGAAACGTATACACTTCCGCGGGTTGCAAGTGATGACCCGGAAATGATGCACCACAAAATTCTGCGGAACCATTTTTACAGTAAAACCTGACCCTGCTTCCAAGGTGCCATTGTGGTCTGTGTGACAGCTTCATATCATTTGGTAAGCCGAATTAGCCCAAAAAATTTCGACTTCTTGCTTGTTGACTCACTAAAGTTCTAAACACTGGCGTCGGTACATGAAGTCTAGGCAGAGTGTGGCAGAGTATCTGGATGAACCCGAGTCTGAACGGTTGCATGCTGCGGTTCTTGCGTCATTGTGCTGACAATCACACAGAAGCCTCTGTTTCAGCGTCGCTTGCGAATACACTGGAGTGAGCAAGCTGGATGGGATATCAATGGTAGTTTTGCAGTGCGAATCCTTTGGGCCATTGCCAGAATGAAAGTAACAGACGACGAGCACTTTCCAGAAGAAATAAAATTTCACCGATATAGCATCACAAGGCATCTCCTGAAGTAGTTATTCGACCAAAGTACTTAGCTAATAGAATACGATCGACATAGAAGGGCAATAAAAAACAATTATTAACTACTTTTACAAATAACATAACATAGACTCGCTTAATAGTGCATGGCTCATGCTTCCTTTTCGTTTTACATCTAAACAAATTAGCACTTTAAATATAGATGAATTTAAAAAGATACCAATTCTGCTAAACCGCATCTAAGAAATTTTACCGCCTTCTACGAACACATGCTTAGCAGTTTCACCCATCCAATCAGCGTCCATAACAACGAGAAAAGAATAAATTAATCCAATCCAATCAATCCAAAAATATTATAGACGCACTAGTGCGGTACATATGTTATATAATATGTAAGTATCAGAAAAATTATCTTCAAGATCTAAATTTCTTTTCAACCTGAGTATTTGCCTTAAGAAGATTTTGTTTTTTGTTTTTGCTTTTTGCTTTCTATTGTACTCGATTTCTTCTTCATTTTATCTTTTTTAAATTTGATTGCTGTTTTCGAGCAGCTCCAACACAGTCAGCATAGTCCCCATTTACAGCACTCTCAATAAAAATGGTTCGATGCCTTGCCAGCAGCAAAGTGCTTTCAAATTATCTTACGCTCATCAACAAAGCAATCTGCTCAAATTTTCACTGTGCTGTTTGCATTATGGATTGTTTGTAGAGTATACTGCACACTAAAGTCCCTTCTAAAGACGCTGGTATATTTGAAGATTTCCTTACTAGGTTTGTGCCCAAAAATAGCCTCTTCATCCATCATGTTCATCATATAAAATCTCCCTCGCGTCTAAAATGTCTCGCAGACGTTTTTTAGTGACATTTGCAGCCATTTCACTAGATGCTCTTTCTCTCAATCTGCCTCGCTTCCCTGATCAACTCAAAGCTTCCCACAAGTCTTCAGTACCATTTTCATACATATTGTCCCGCTTTTTGGCATATGCACTGCCTCACACGGCCTGACGCTCACATGCACAAATAATCGCAAACACGCACGCAAACACAAGCACACAAGGCCCCTCTGCAAACCTTGAGATATGTGGTCCTTGTTCCGGGTTATACATTTCGTGTCTACACCGGCTCCCACATGCGCCGTGGCGGTTCCAGGAATTAGTATAATTGCGTGAGCCACGGAGGACGTTATTGATTCTGTGATTTTCCTCTTTGTAGACTGCGAAACTGTTTGCAATTCCATGGTTAGATAGTTATTATTTGAGTCACGATGATAGCGTGCGTACATAAAGATCTTTATAGTGGCTCGGAAATCGAGGAATAAGGTTTCGGCGGTTAGTATAAGTAGGATTTGGTTTGTTTTAAGCGAAGTATATGAAGTCTTACGCTCGTGACGATAAGTTTTATGATACGGATAATTTTAATAAAGGTTAAATTGACAGTCTGATGTTATGTTGTTGGTTCTAAAAAATTTTATTTTGGTGGACCTGCATCCTTCATGTAAGATGCATTTTTGAAGATTTTCTCTTATAAGATTATTTTTATAGATCCTATCACGAACCTGTCATGTGTTCCATGCAAGGTCCTGTTGCATGTATCTTATCACAAGATATATATATATATATATATATATATATCCTTATCCTTAACACTTGTTATATTCGACTCCATACCAGGAATCGTTATTCTTACCATTCATATACAGCCGATTTAATATGCATGTATTAAACCCTGAAGCATCCTTATTTACTTGACACTTAAGAATACAGAGTTCTAACACTGGCACATTAGTGATAGGATTTGAATCACCTCTTAGAGCTATTCCATTTGTTGTTTCAAAAGCATCTCTTTATTTTTGATATGTATGAACATATCAAAAATAATAATCTAGATCGTGTGAATCCTGTGTGCATCTAAAAAAGTCTGAGAAGTTTCGAAGTACCTCAAATCACGACTTCTAATATGTGGTCTACATATGACTAGCAACACAGGGAACTTTCAACTAAACTGAATGGAAGTCATAATGTTTGAAGAGCTTACAGCGCTTTGAAGTGGAGCCTAAGACTAATCAAGCTAAATTCATCAACATCCATTGATGCCCAGTGGAATTTTTTCATCATGCATATCATGCTTTTGCAAACTGGAAAAAGGATAAAATATGTGTTTAGTAATGATAACGACTTCCAAACAGTTAGTGAGCACCAATAAGCCAGGTTTTAATGCTGGACTATATGGTTGACCATAACAAAAATTTGGGAATGAGGAGGCAACTGATAGATGGATCTCTAACTGTAGCTCTCTAGAAAAAAGCTGAACGAAATGAGTAATAAAGTGTTATGGAATGTAAACTTCATGATGATTTTAAGATCACTATAAAAAGTATTTACTGAGCAGCAGAATTTACTTTTGTCGTTAAAGCACAAACAATCACAAAGAGTCATTAAAGTTTATACAAAAACAACTAAAAGGCATTAAACAAATGAAGAGGTCATGATCCCATCTTATATAAGCTGGTTATTTATCTCCAATGCAATCTGTAACCTTAAAAATAAAACACTGGATTTCCTTTGTACTTGGTACTTCATTATTAATCTCCTGCAATTGCTATACCAACTGCTTTGAACTAAACTGGTGATGCTTTTGTTTCTTATAAAAATCTATTGTTTTTATTAATTGTTTGCTTTGGTTAGTTTGATCGAGCAATAGCTCAGGTAACGAATTTGAAAGCAGTGTTGGTAATGATTTTGATTTGAAGTTGTTGATTTGAATTTGCCACTATGTGAATGACTACAACAAAAGGACAGCAAGAAACCTACTCTTCGCTGTTCCCTATGAAGTGATTACTTATAGCTCTTGAGCCATAAGAGAGTACTGACTATCAATTTGCTAGTGCATTTTTCATGTTGTTCAACGTGTTGTTGATCGGTTGTTTGGTTAACTTATTAAGAAAGGATTCTTTTACAATAACTTATATAGTTATGTTATATATTATTACATAAAGGTATATATTCTTATTGTTGTATATTTAATCAAATCTTTTTATAATAGCCACAATCTAGTCATGATTGATGTCTAGAATATTGTGTTGTATTTTATGGTGGTACAAGCCTTTAAATTCAGTGTGAATTGTTAAGATCCTTGGCGAGGATACTACGGTGGTTCATTTATTTTCCAATAACCGTCGTAGTATATCGCTGTAGTGCTTAGAAGAAGACCTTAACGAAATATAATGCCTGCCGTCTCCCACGTTCCAGGTCGTATTTGCGTGTTTGCTTGAGAATGGTGTGATATGCCAGAACTGGCATATGAGTTTTTCTTAAATACTTATTTGAACGACTTTCGGCTGTTGAATAACTTAAGATCCTTTTTAGCCTTTGCTAAGAGTATGTTTGCCGGTGTTGATTTGGCGATGATTGGGCAATCATTTATGCCGGTGTTCGTACAGTCCGGTTTTCGAGAATACTATACCATTTTAGATTGGATTATTGTACTTCAGGAAGGCTCTACATTTGTAATCGGTAGCTTTGTGATGGCCTACGATTGGAAGGAGCCGAATCTGGTGAGTGCTGCCCATGTCAGGAAATTTTGTCATCTGTTAGTTAGTTGTTAGTTTGTTGTTAGTTTTATTCCTTGCTTAGTTAAATCCTATGATTTTTACTTCTATTTTATACTTCCATATGTGCTACTATGTTGATATCGATTCTGTACGTGTGACTTGTAAATATATTTATTATTATTTATTTATAAGTTATAAACGGCGATTTTTCGGGCGCTTGGATCGCGTCCTATCCAATTTGTTAGAGTACATTACTGGAGCCGATGCAAAACCCTTGACAGTTGTCGACGTTGTCTGTGAAGCGTTTTGTGATGTTGATGCGATGTTGCAAGTAGCAGTTTAAAATGCACTAGCAATACGAATATGCGCGCAATTTCTCGTCTGTTATCTGTTTTCTTTTTCTTTGTAGAAGCGGCCCCCTCCCCACTTAGAAGGATATGTTTATTATGAAGTTAGTGGCTTGTCCGGTAGCAAGTTGAAAAAAGTCTACCTGATGGTACGTGCATGACATTCGATGGGTTTGCCTGCTAAAGTTAGCTAGCTGCCTCTATGGAGAGGAAGTTGCTCTTCTAGTAACGCCCATGTCCTGATACTAAGAGAATGCCATTTTGACGAGAGATTGATGTCTTTATATATCCTAATATCCGTGTGTCTTTATAGTAATTGTTTAACAGGTTAAGCAGATCTTGAGCTTGCGGCGCCATTAGCACCTTTTAGATTAAACCATTCTATCCACGTGTATGTATGTAAAGAATGAACTGGAAGTAAACCCTGTAAAGTCTCTCCAGCTGAGAACGGAAACGACCTCTGCTTATGTCTTGGTCATCTAAATCACGATGATTTATCCGTTCCTGAACGTCAAACCTGGTTTCCTCTTAGCAATCACCAGGGTGCGTTTACTAATTGATCTTCGTTTTGACATGCGCACGAACAAGAACAACCACACCTCTATGAGAGCTGACCGAATTCATGTGCGTCTAGGTAGATGATTTCAAAATGCCACGCAATTGAGAGGGAGACTTAAAAGGAGAGACTTCCTGCTGGCGTGGAATAATCAGATTGAGGATGCCACTCGACCAATTCGATAGAAGCTGGAACGCAGAACAAGCAAAAAGGTTCAATCGAAACCACACGATAGAATGGTATTGTCTAGGACTAGCTCACGGGGGCGTGTTCACGAGCTAAATGGTATGCTTATTTAATGTATGTGATTTATGTGGGCATACGACGAAGAACTTTTATGCGAATGGAGAGATCATCGAAGTTTCAGAAAAATCTAAACTTAGTGTAAGCTTTCGACAGTCTTCTGGTGTCATCTTTAGATTACATATCTCAAAATAGGTACAAAACAAGCCGAACAGAAAATCTTTACCATACTCAGCAAGACGCATAAACATAATACTATATATATGTATATATATATATATATATATGTATATATATATATTTGTATATATATATATATATGTATATATGTATATATACTGGGATATGTGCGTAGTACGCCTGTTAGTTAGTTTGTATTGTTTATGCAAGGTATTAAATTTAATGATCTTAGGTAAGGCAAATGTTTGTGCTATTCCACTACTCCCTATAAGTCTAAACTTTCCATGCTATCTGTTGTTGGTTTTCTTTTAATTTCTTAGTAACAGGTATTTCTCTCCCTCCTTACTGCTAGGTCCTACGAGATGTTCTGCATGTTTACGACAACGAGAACATGAGGCTTAGAGGAGTGGACAGCAGCATCGTGAAAATTCGCCTGGGCAAGGTAGAGTTCCGGCGTGCCAGCTGCAACCTGCGTGGGTCGCTACTGTAAACATTTTTGCGTGTTCTAGGTTTAGTCAACACCCTTGCGGGCATGTCATGGGGCCGATGGTAGGTTTCTAGTGGGTGCGAGCGTCTTTCGGGTTACGTGATTGTGGTTTTGGAGGGCTGACTTGCTCAAAGACCAATTCCAAAAACTCCTTGCCTGTCAAAATCTTATCATTTAATGTGCCTTTATTTTTTTATTTTTAGTTTAAAAAGAATTTCTTGCTCTTCGAAAATATGTATTTCGAGTTTCCGTCCTTGAGACTCCGTCGCGAATACCGTGCTCGCTTTGCTTTTTATGTTTGAAGCCGAATTTGTGTTCAGTCGCAATTCGTCTTCAATCTGCCATTTTGGATGTGAGCCGGGGACACCTTATTGGTAACTTGCTTTGTCTCTATCCGCTTAACTGATTTAGGACTGCGACGTATATGAGTCGGTTTGTCGTCACACGCCCAAGGGCGGCAGTGCTGATAATTGCTTCACGGTTGCTAGTGGCGGAGAGCAGCATATGTTTGTGTGTAAGGTAAGTCAGTCGTGGTTTTGGGGATGAGCGCCTCTATGCTGATGAAGTTTTGGGGAAGCGCCTCTATGCTGATGGGGCGTTTTGGGGAAGCGCCCCTCTATGCTGATGAGATTTGAAGAAGCGCCTCTATGCTGATGGAGCGTTTTGGGGAAGCGCCTCTATGCTAATGAGGTTTGGGGAAGCGCCTCTATGCTGATAGGGTTAGACGTGTTGGCTTAGATGCCGCCTGTATGTGCACTTACACTTATTCCTTCATGGATTTGTAACTTTTAGTTTCTGATACGGCCATCAATTGATGTGATTGTTCTGTATTCCATCATATGATTTTTCTATATCGGTTTGCTTAGATGTTTGTTTAAGTTAGTAAGCGTATATATGTATTTCCATGTCGAATGAGAGATCGTGATTTATTGATTTATCCTGTGCGTTACCATCAGTCCTTTAGGCCGGCTCAGCTGCATTTCACATTGGATCATGTCTTGTGTTTACGTTCCTATTTTCAGCCATGTTTTTGAGCAGTCAACGTTGGGAAGTATTAGGATAAAATGAGCTGCTTAGACTAAGCCAAGATGGAGCTAAAGATCTAATTGATGTTGCCGAGAGCGATATTTTTGAACGTTTTGAATTGAAGCTGTGCTGCTAGAATGTTTAGCTTATGAATCTATCCTACGCCGCAGTGGTAGTCAGTGGGCTGAGGTTCAGGACCGATTTATGTGTTGTGTAATGTGGCGACGTGTTGATTAGCATTTTTACGACATGCAGAGAAGCCTGCTTCCTTTGACCAGTAGGACTGAGGATGCCTGCAAACCCTTTGGCCATAACGAGTTTGACTGAACCTTTGAAAAACGTTGTTCTGTTACTTGAGGTGACTTGGAGATGCGCTTTTGTGATACTTTATCATGGTGCTTCGTCATGAGTTTAGAGCAAGGCTACTCTGTCTGACTGGGCAAGCGGGCTGAAGTATGTTCAACACTACTGGTTGAAGCGCTTTGGAGCAGATGAGGCGAAGAAGAAATCCAGATCTGACAACCTGAATCTCCACGTTTGTTTGGCTTGCTTTTTTACCTCGTATGCCTCGTATTGATTGTTTCTTTGTTTATCCATTATCCGTGATGTCTCATAGTGGGTTTTTTAATGATGGTTGCACTTGTTTTTGTGCTTTTCTACGCGAGATTTATACTTGTTTTTCTGTGCATGAAAGGAAATGTTTTACGATTGCGTTCTAAGTGGTCGCTTCGACGTATAGGTTATTATGACGCATGTAATTGCCTTGGCCTGAAGCCAATTTATCTGAGTTTAGTGCCGCGCGCGACAAGCATGTACTATATGAGTGTACTCGTCATGAGATGCTGGACTTTGGCGTTGTTTGTAGATCATGCTTTGTTCCTAGGTTCACGAGATATGCCTGGGAAGCGCCAGCAAGTATGTTTTTTCTTGTTAAAATCTGCTTGTACCGCTATTCCTTCTGTACTAGTCGAAGTGCGTTGCTCTGTAATATGGATGCCATGTTCGCACTTGGAACACGCCTGGCTGGTGCATGCTAACCGGCTTTGGTTATGATGTGAGATAATTCGTTTTTTCAAACGAATAGGAAGGTGTTTGTTCTGCCGGTTATGTTGAATGACGGGAAAGTGTCGGCTTTGACCTTACCTGAGTTTGCAAAGTACCATGAGCTCTTTATGGAGATAAACAAAGACAGCACGTGCCCAAACTGCCCCACGTGTCGCATGAGAGAGATGGCTGCCACGCTTTTCATTGTGGACAGAAGTGGGAAAGGTTTGTCTTTTTTCGTGGTCGATGCTAATAGTCGCGCTTTGCATCCCAATTCTTTAATTACACGAATTTTCGGTACGTTGATTCATGCTGCTGTATAAATTAACTTGCTCGCTTCTTTGTGGCAGCGTATTCAAAGTCTCATATGTTCTTGTAACTTACGCTTCGATACGATTTGATTTGCAGATATTCAGTTAGAGCGCGGAGAAGTGTTACTCCAATATTTCAAAGATGGCTGCACATTCTATTTTCTTGAGCATAATTATAAGGTACAGTTTTTTCTGATTGTCTCAATGCTCATTAATTAGGGTTTAGTCACTAGGTTTGTTGATATGTTTGTACTGTGTCCAAATCATTTTATGTTTAGCATGACCTATTATTGGGTTACGTTCTCTTTTAACATCACTCGGGATGTTTTTCATACATTACAGTCCCCTTTGAACGTCTTTCGGATTGTTTTTACGCGACCTTATAATGTGCTTAGCGAGACTAATGATTAATGAGATTAATGCCTGCATGATGAAGGGTTACAATTTTAAAATTCCGTTTTTGGTGGAGCATGGGTTTTGCGGATTTGCGAAATTCCAGCGTAAGCGAATCCAGTGTTTTGCTTCTTTGGTTTCTGGAGTTTGTTCTTGAATAAATGTTGTTGTTGTTGTTGGTTCTGGAGTAGCTCACGCTATTTCACATGCGAGCTGATTTCCAAGTCGTTTTCTCGAAAGATTAAGGTTTATTGTCTTAAAACCCAGACTCGCTTATATATCTTCCTGATTGACTTCCGCGTCTTGTCGATCCTTAGGTGATTATCGTGTTCTTTCCTGATGAATCCTTCGCTGGGATTCCTGTTGATCCTGACATGCCTACCTTTCAGGTACGTGTCGTTTCGCTATCTTTTCACGCCCATGGCTTGTTCCGTATCGAGTTGGCATGTGGCTCCCAAACAAACCGTGAGGGTGGCAAAGATGTGAAATAGTAGAATTTTACTTGACTTACTAAGTATGCCATTCTTGGAGCACCGCAGGTCATGTGCATCATGTGCCTTAATGCTCGCACTCACTTTATTTTGCGGTAGCTGCTATCTACTTGGGTCTTAGATTTTCTTGCGTAGCTCTATGTATGTCACAAGCGCTTCTGTGTTGGAGCGCGAGAGGGTGTGTGGGTGTTAATGTGTGTGTGTGTGTGTTTGTGTGTGTGTGTGTGTGTGTGTGTTTGTGTTTGTTTCTGTGTGTATGTTTGTGTTTGTATGTGTGAGTGTTTGTGTTAATATGTGTGTGTGCATGTTTGTGTGTCTGTGTGTGGAGCTGATGCAAGACATGGTTGCGCGTTTATGTGTTTTGCTACTCTGCTTCGTCAACTTTTCTTTTGTAGATCCTTCAGTTGCCTACGCTAAAAAAGAAGTGCGCAATGTTGGGCGTCGATGATCCTGGCCTGTTTTACCGAACGGCTGCTGGCGGTGAGTGAACTGCAGAACTGCCTTGTAACCCATCAGCGTTTATCGCCCTCATAATGGGAAAGCTTATGTTTGCAGCCTAAGTTTATCTACCACATGATGCAAAGCTTTGGGGTGATAGTGCCATGTGATCGGTGTAAAGGCTGTGGTAGCATTGTTGCATTGTTTTGTTGTACAAGCTGAATTATTTTCTTTTCTACAGGCGTGGTCCGCTTGTGGGTATCTTTGCCATTAGTTGTAAACATTGGTTATGCTCTCTAGCGCAAGATAACATAACCACAGTTAGGTGGCGTGTCTTAATTGTATACATGTTGTCATTTTGTTTAGACGCCTTATTCAGCGACGACGAATTGCCGGTGACGATGTTTTACGGTAAGCATGGCGGTGGTATCTTCTCGTGTTTCTGGTTGCTCGCTCCACGAATAGATCGACAGGCATCTATGTGTGCGGCCTTGTGGTTGTTTGGGAAATTTATTGCTGTTGTTGTTGTTGCTGTTTTCGTGCTTTCTGTTGCTGTCAGTAGATCGGACAGTTATGACACGGTCTTAACATGACGAATTTTATTTTGCAAGAAAAATCTTTACGCTAGTCCCAAATAGTGTCGTTCATGTCATATTTGGCTTCAACTTATTTCAAAAATCCGTACAGACGATGTTCGTCTACACTATGTTCGTTCATACGAGTAAATTTGCTGACGTCATGCCGTGAATTCTTCGCATGGATGCCCTTTACATGTCATGCGCTTTTCATTGCATTCATGCTGCATGAGTGCCATGCCAAATCAGCTGTCGCATGACATTCTCTCAATCGTTCTGCTGTCTTGCACAGGTTTTACTATTAGATAGAACAGTCACAGTGAGAAGTGTTGTTGTTGTAGAATCAAAGTTGGGGATATGGAAAAAGAAGTCTGACGTGGAAGGTAAATAAGCAACCGGTCTTGGGATGCTAATGCTGCCTGCTTGATATCTGAGTATCTCTGTCAATTCATCTTAAAGTGTTTTTATGGGCTTAAGCACTACGTGCGCAGATCATTACGACTTCAAAGAAAAATGTCATTTCTCGTGAAAGCAGCTCATAATGAACTTTTAGTTAGGATATTTGTTTGGAGGCTTACGGGAAAAGGAATACGGGACCACTTTAGGAGAAAGGTTTTTTTTTTTTTTTTTTGCCAAAGCCAGAGGAACCTGCAGTGGTCGTATTACCGTTGGCGTTTTAAATTTTCTTTGTACCAGACTTCGTTTTGCGCGAATCGTTTTTTAACAGTACGTTTCGTGGTCTTGTTTGCAGGGACTTTAAGGCTGCAAGACAGATCGCTTCCCAGAGGTCCTGATCTTGATGAGATCGAAGCCAAAACTCACGTCCACCAGGCTAGGATTAGAGTACGTTTTTTCAACCTCCTTATGTAGGCGTTAATGAAATTACCATTTTAGGAATAACCTGGATGGTGGTTTCAATGCGAGCATCGATAGCGCTCGAATTATTGGTCTTTATTTCTTTTGGTTCTTTGTCAGAAGGGGAGTTTTTTCCTTTTATAGAAGCTCAAGTGTCCAGCAAGGTCACGTTTCAATATTGAGTTAGGGTGGAATCGCTTTTAGTTAATGAGTGTGTCTTTGATCTGTGTTTAAGTAAGGTTCTTTTTATTGCGAGTTTTAGCTTGACGCAAGCATACTGTAAACAGGTTGGGCTCGAAACGAGCGCCTTTTCGATATCGTGGGCCTGTTAGTTTGCTGATTCGTACTGATCCCTGCCTGCTTGCAAAATCTTTGCAGGATTACATTAAGCAGCAGGACCAAGCAAGCGAAGAAATATCGAACATGCTGAGGCAGAAACGCACTCCCGTGGCTACCGATCAGCCTCCATCGACTGACGAAGGTCAGCGTTTTCAACGCGTTTCAGCAGATTTAAAGAGCCGTTGTGACGAATCGTCTGTAATAGCCGGTTTTATCTTGGACAAGGTCGACGCTGCTCATGCCACCGTGAATAGAAGCTCCGGCCAGATATCCCTTTGGATGAACTATGAATCTCACGCTGGCGTCGCTGGTGATTGCGACTTAATGAATGCTCCCGTATCGGATGCTCATATTGGTGACGACGACTTTCAGCAGCGCATGCTTCTCACTTCATCCGGTGACGTCACTAGGTCGCGTCGAAAGCTCTCGAATTCCCGGCGTGTCGGTAACACCGATGCAGATGACGTGTCGCGATCCGGAATAAACCGTGAGAGCTTTGCTGCTGGTAAGCTGCATGAAACTGAGCATGTAGATGGCGGCGAAGGACATCTTGCATCCCCCAGTGTGTCGGCAGCCAATTCAGATATCCAGTGTTGCCCAATAAACAATAATCTAGTGCCAGAGGTTACCGTCTGTGATCACCACGATACACGTATGCCTTTTCTTGAAGAAGCACCCATTGATACAAAGCAGATTAGCTCGAGTGATGCTATGTTGTCATCAGCTACGAACTCAGATGAACAATGCTCTGAAATTCAAGCTGTTGCCAATGATGGTATTCTGCCCGTTGCCAGGATCGTCAATATCGATACTGCGGAGTCAAGTGACAAAAAGTGTGTTACCAACACCTCCGCTTCTACAAAAGTTTGTACCACTGCGACTAGCGTTGTTGATGAACGTAGTGAATTTTGCAACGGCGCATGCGACGACAAAACCGGTCAGGGTTAGTGAAGAAGATCGCACAGCGCAAACTCTACTACATTGTTCGCTGTGTGAAAGGCTAGAAGGAAAAAAACCATTCTCCGTCAGCACGTACAGTTTGATGACTCATCAAGTTCTCGTCTGTGCTTCCAAGCCGAACGACGAAGTTAAGGATGAGCCAAACGAAAAGGATTATATTTGTTTATTTGATATTCATCTTAGAAATGTTAGGGGTCGATGGGCACCTGTTGATGGGACGCAGCTGGCTACGCTGACTGAAGATTCTTTGGTTGACTGTGGTGAAGTAGGCCTTGCTACCTTTAGCAGGTTAAAACTTGACCGCGGGAAGAGGCAGAGCAAGGTCGTGAGTTTAGTTGGAGGTATCGTATGCCGGTGGACTGCGCATGGTCGCGGCGTACGTGGCGAATGGAGCGCGTATGTTCAAAATGAGGTCGAAGCACCCGGTACTGTACGTGTTTCTAGCAGGGAGCAGCCTTGTCCTGTGCGAACTGCAAGTCCTTTGAGTACCGGAGCTGATTTGGTACAAGTGGGGAGAGGCGAGTTGATCCTTCCCTCTGACGATGAGTTCGACAGCGATGACTTTCCAGGATTGCCAACCCGCGGGCACCTGGCTCCGAGTGACCTCGGTGGAGACCTTGCTAAACTGAAACTCGGAGCTGGTAAGGCGATTGAGAAAGCGAAATCGTTGTGGAGTGAGGCTATGCAACAACGCGCGTCTCCTCCTCCCCCTGTGCTCATGCCCGATCACCCGTCCGACGCTGTCATACCGGATGAGCTCATCTACTTGCGCGAGAGATACATCCAGCCTCTGAAGGGGGTCGTCATGAAAGTAGTCTCGCTGTTTGAGAGATGCCGCACTCGTGAAGAGCAGGCTATTAAAGGTGATGACTATTTAACCAAAAGCACAGGTTGGCTTGTTCGCAGCGATTTCTGTACTGCCGTTGCTGCTTTGCTAGCAGTCGGCATGAAAGCGAAGCCATCGCTTTTGCCGTTCTCCTTTGGCAAGCCGGAGTCGTACACGTTGTGGGAGTGCGTGCAGGAATTTGCTCTCGCGTGTCAAGACGAAGTTGCGATGGGCAACATTTTGCAAGGGATCTGCAACTGCAAATACCTGTTGGATGACAACATGCGCTTTCGTTTCTTCGTTTGTGAAATGCTGAATGCTAGCTGCTTGAGCGGTAGCGACAAGCTCATCGTGACCTGGTTCCAAAGATTTCCGTTCTGCATTCACCAGCTTGAGAAATTCTACCACGAGACGTCTTTCTGGCGGATAGGATACACTGTAGCTTTTGAACTGCTATTGGAAGAGCTCGCTTTAATCGTTAAGCAGCTCAATGGCTGGCCTTTTGCCTTGCATGAGGATTTTGAGTATGACTTCGTCAGCAAGATCCGAGCTAGCAGAGCGAGAAAGCTGTCCCGGACTGTTCACAAGAACTCGAGGCACGTTCGAAGTCCAGTTGTTATGCTAGAGTAAGACGTCGGTGCAAGAATTTGCTTTTTTGTCAGTTCCATCTTGTTATCCTATTTTCTTATCTAGTTTGCTTGGTTTGCGATTAGGAATGCATGGTAGTGCACATGGCATGCGGCATGTGGTTACTTTTGCGGATCGCTGTCGTCGGGGAAAAAAACGGCTGTACTTTGCCTTAAGTAATGCATCTTCAACTGTATATAGTAGGCATGTTTTGATGTTCATTCTCGTGTGTTATGAAGTTTTCCCGAGGAGACGGTCAAGTGATTACGCGTCAATCCTGAGTTCCCCTTGCGCGCTAACCATACAGTAGCTATCGGTGACCACTGACTCACCGTGTTTTGGTACTTTTCTGAAGTCTTTCTTGCGTCATCACTAGAGACTTAGTGGTTAAAGGGGCGATAGCCCTGAAACATCAAGTGAACGAACAGCTTTCCTGCCTTGTCGTGAACCATTATTTTTTGTTTTTCTCCGCAACGTGAATCTTTATGATTCAATGAAATCCGCGGCTGTACCGCAATACGACCCGTCGCGTCGGAAGAAGCCTGAGTGGCGCTTCTTCGCCGCAACGTGAACAGCCGCGCTAAGTTTGATAACTCCACCATCTCTTGGACGAGCTGCCTGCTATGCAGTAACATAAGAAGCCATTTTGTTCGGCCTTGCGTTGACTTCTTTTGCATTTTGTCTGGCATCAAGCGCTCTCAATGTTTCACCATTTCATTGCTACTGACTGCACTTGCACGCGTTTTTTTTAACCGACGTAAAGAACGTCTGACATTTTTTACGGCTTTTCTGTTTTGCAGCTCTATTGTCTAACTGCATGCTTTGCTTCAAACTGCAAACACTATTATTTGATTGATTTGTTGTTTTAGTTTATAGATGTCAATTTATAATTCGCCGAAATTGCTTTGATAATATATTATTTTGCTTCGAAGCGTCGCTTCTTTTTATTTTATTTTCATCTCTCGTAGATTAAGTTCTTTTAATTTTATCTTTCACTCCATCTTGCCACAGCATTGCCCAAAATGGCTGCGCAGTGTGGTCGGCTTTTTGCACGTCGGTAATTTCCTATTATAGCAAATATTGCACGATGTTATGCGTTTTTGTATGCTAATTTTGTAGTTGTAGTTGTTGTTATTGGTGTTGTTGTTGTTGTTCTTGTTGTTATTTTTGTTCTTGTTGTTGCTGTTTTTTGCGTTTTCTCGGGTTGAAGTCGATTTACTGTCGGCGTTTTGCGCCCTTGGGGGTTGTGGCTATTCTTTATACATCATCCTCTTATATTGCCCTCTTAGATCATCCTTATTCTATCGTCGTACATCATCCTTAGCATATTATCCGTACATCATCGTTCTTTTATCGTCGTTCGTGCATCGTCGATCATTGTCCTATATTAGCGTCGTACATGTTCGGTCGTATGTTGTTGTCCAGCTCTATAACATTCATGCATCATTGTCGTAGATTATCGTCGTATGTAATCATCGTACGTGATCGCAGGATGGCGTTTTTGTGCGCCTGCGAATTGCTGAATTGTGTTTTTGGTGAACGCTCCGGATTGAGTAAGGTCGTACCCAACCTATTCTTCCTGCAATTGATAGCATTGCTTAAAGCAAAAGTCTATCCATGGCCATGATAGGTGAACGGTTGGCAGTGTAGTCGCTTTTATCTAATGTTCAGTATTTACTAGCTAGAAAGCTTTGGCCAGTAGCGAAATCGTTGGCGTTTGCTTGCGTGGGCCTGTTGATTCCAATGGCGTTCAATCAAAGGTCATATCATCAATTAATCATCATTGCGGAAGTGATAGGCCAGTTCAACATGCCGAAGGTTCACATCTGATTTCTATATTCTCCAAAGATCTCTACGAGACAGTCGATTACTTGCTGAATTTATATTGGAGGAATTCTTTATAATATTTACCCGTAATGGCCTCTGGGCTCGTATTTTTTCTGGTACTATTTTCGACCGGGAATGTCGCCTCGGGGTCGATTCTCGATACGTTTTCCAGTTTCCTTGCTCGCTCGGGATCTTCACTTGCGATTTATGCTGGCTCAAACGACATTGTAGCGTTCAGCAAGCTAGAACAGGACAAGCAGGAGGAAGCCAGAGAGGTGTTCTGGAATACCATGTTGACACTGACTTTCGCCGACTTAAACGGTGGTATCGTTCTACCTGGCATTGAGAACATGGTAGAGTTTGTGCGCAGCAGCGAGAAATTTGCAAGATTTCGAGAGATGTTCTCCCAGTTTTCAGAGAACATTGCAGAGAAAGTAAAAGCCAAATTACTTGGGAAAGATTGGCTAATTTCTGAAAAAGCCAAATTGAATAACCAGCTCATGAGCGCAATCAATTCAGTCGAGGCCACAGAGGATTTAAGAGCAAAACAGATTCTCAAGGTTGCAGTTCGATGGTTTGGCAAGGCGGGAAAGTATACTTTAAAAGCTCTAGGACCACTCTCCGACACCTTGTCTATTGGTTTAAGCATTTGGAGCCTAACAATAGCTGTCCGTAATGGAGATACAAACAAAATAATATCATCTTCTCTAGCTCTCGCTTCTGGAGTTATTGGTCTTGCCGCGTTTGTAGCGGTTATCGCAACAGGCATCACCGTTCTTGGACCGATTGGGATATTTATCGGGGCCTTATTAGGTATTGCTGCTACTCTGATCGAGTTGTTTGGTGGCTCTCCCATCAATGAATTCCGAGAGCAAATGGCCCAGTTAAACGAGATCAAGAATGCTTCCATGTACAATATTTTTCCGGCGATTCAATTCTTCAATGAAACCAAGCGCCCTTTTAACGATATTTACGTAGTAAACCAAGCTGCTCTGTTGGAAGTCGAGGAAAGATATCACTACGATGTTGAGTTCAAGGAAGGTTCAGGGAGCTTTCAGCATTCACTAGTCCACAGGAAGCCTGTAAGTGATATGGTCCGATGGTCAGAGCATCCTGACATCATCAATGCATCGTTTCTTTTGCAAGGGCGTCGGCGATACATCTATAGTCCAGTTTATTACAGTGAAGAGCGTATGGGGTGGGTTAAAAGTCCATTTGATTATGGCTTCGATTTTTATGGACAGAATCCAAACGGACCAGAGTACGTGGGAACGAGAGTGCTTCTTGAAACCAATTTAATATCAAAGTTAGATACGACGAGGAAAGGCGTGTACATAAACACAACAGTGCCGCCTCAGTATAAACAGGATGACATCATTCGACTTGGAGACTATGAAAATATAAATGTTGCAAAGAAAGTGACTATTGACGCAGGGCCCGGAAATGATGCAATAAATATTGAAGGATTAGTTGGCAAACTCGAGAAAGCGTATGAAAATCGATTGGACGTAAACCTTGGCTCTGGGATAAATACGTTAAACTTTGGAGGAATTAGCCGAGAAGAATCGCGGTTTAACCTCGTGCTCTTTAACTTGCAGTCTGGCCATCTCGTCTACGTTGTCAATAAAGAAGAGAAAGAATTGCATTCGGTAGGCTTTATCCGTGGAGTCTCCTTTTTCAGCGGCAGCCCACTGAATGACGTCCTAGTCATGCATCCGTTGGATACTGCTAGCCACCATGACATTAATGACAGAAATGTCAGCGAAATCTTTCGCGCGCATTTTGTCGTGATGGAATCTTCTGGATCGAACAACTATATCGTTGACCTGTCAGGTACCGAGAACTCTGTACATACAAAGGTCTCCATCATCGATCATAGTGCTAATCAAAGTTACATTACCGTTTGTGACCCAGGGAAAGCATTCGCGCGGAAGAACCTGGTTTATGAGAATCGCACTCTCCATATTTATGAGGACCTCAGCGACTCACCGACTTCTATTTTAATGAGCATTTCACTCCGCTTCTCGAAAGTATTACCCAAGATTCTGTTCACTCGACGCAATCCAACTTCTTGGAAGTCAGTGTTCCCCACTCCTGGTATTTATCGCTCCATGTATAGTGTGAATCCAATTCTTCTCGGTGGCACAAGACGAACGATTGATTTCGATCAGGAGGGGGATCTATCTGGCACTGATGACACGGACCTAGTTGAGCTGAAGTGTCCTGAGGATCTTAATAGTACACAGTTTCCTAAACGCGCACAGTTGCTAAACGGCATCGACTACTTGTTGGTAAGTCTAGAGTTCATCGAGCAATGTGTTGAAAATCAGTCTCAACCGATGCGCTTCGTATTATCTCGGTTGGCAGGCTCCCAGACGTGGTCTCTTAAAGTTCATGACGAGGGCGATATAACGACCGGAATGCCCGAATTAAGCCTACTCGGCGTCGAAAAGGTCATCAATGAGCACGGGCACGTCCTCGTCGATCTGGAACGATCTGCTGAGACGGAAATCAATATGTATGAGCGATATTTTGACGAAACTAAGAAGCAGTTCGGTTTTCAGGATGAACTCAACCACGAATAGAGTGTCTAAGTAATACGCATAGTTTTAAATAAAGCTGCCTTATTAATGTAAATGTTTTAAGTGCTTAGATTGACTGGCTGCTGGCAGAATCGTTCTGTGTGTTGTTTATTTGCTAAAACAAATGTTTTTTTCGAAGTTTACTCAATTCACTTGTCTTTCTCGGTTAATAGACTTATAGCCTGCGTAGGTGTAAGTTTGATCTCGGCACACATGCGGTCATGTCCAGGTTGCTTTTTCATAGCGCGGGCTAACAGTTTGAATAGCACCGATCCCATGCTCTTTCCACAGTCAATGCGATGGAAATACTGCGTTGACCGAGTTATTTTCAGTACTTACCTGTAAGGCCAAAGCTTCTCAAATCCCGTAAACTAAATATTGCAATATGTATATGATATAATTTATATATATATACATATATATGTATATATATACATATGTATATATATATGTATGTATATATATATGAATGGATAGATAGATCAATATTACTTGCTTACTTATTTACTTGCTTTCTTATATATATATATATATAAATATATATATATATATATATATATATATATATATATGTATATATATATATATACTTACTTTTTTGGGAACCGGGCGTGATCAACATAATGTAATATTAAAATCCCCT